>BDGG01000010.1:662659-751232 GCA_001949185.1 Ramazzottius varieornatus | reverse complement strand
CACGCGACCCGCGACCATGGTCACAGGGTCGCGTGACCGTGGTCAGGTCTCGCCCGACCTAAACGAGACGCGTTCTTTATCAATCGACGAGTTCAGTTCCGGAATGCGGAACAGGTTCTGATACCGAGTCGGTACTTCCGCTCGTCCTTTCCAAAGTCGAATCCTGGGGGACCGTCATAGCTCCTCGCTTAGGTTCAGTCGGGATTGACTGCACGTAGTTCATGCTACTCATCCAACCCAAGAAACAGGTCCCACCAGCATAGTTGTCCGTACTCGATCCATGTATTTTTGTTACTATCGGCCCTCCATAAAATTAAATAGCCCGAAAAGTATTGTATGGCCGAACCTCCGTTGGGTCAAGCGGGATTCATACTAACCAAGGAAAAACCCGTATCAAAATGTCCTGCCATTCGACCAGGAACTACCATACACCGCCGTGTGCTCCGATGCCGTTAAACGGTGCTTTGACGTGTCGATACGGATCTGGAATTCTAGTGCTCGACTGTGGCTGGTATAGGTGGCTATACAATGGCCGGCGGCAGCGAGGACCGAGGTGTTGTTGATGTCTACGACAGCGCTGACGGAGAAGGGGGTTATGCTGGAAGAACATGTGGTAGGTGCCATTGTGGAAGACCAATCCGTTCGGATCGTTCATCCAGTTTGCTTTTGGGGAGAAGTGGAACTGCGGACGGTAGGGCTCCGAGTAGAGTTTGGAAGATACTCCATGAAGAAAACTAAGACAGAGTACAATGGAGATGGAGGTAAACGAAGCCAATCTAGAAAAAGTCCGATCGTCAACTCACAAGGTAAAATGTTGCCATTAAATCGATCTTGACGGCAATCATGTTACCGAAAGTCAAAAACGTGTTGCTGCCGTCAGTTCAGTATGTAAAGCGTGACCAGAGGCCCGTGTCAAAAACGATAACTTGCAGGCAAAATCGTTTTTCTCGAGCAGGTTACGTTAAGAAGGTTAACACTCACACTCAAGTTGATCTTACTTTAGTGACTTGACTTGGAAGGGACGCTAGCTGTAGTGCCCGGTGTATCCAGTTCGCCTCGTACCTTTCGGCCAAAATATAAAGGTGTAAAGATCCACAGTCGCACAATTTGGCTATAAAGCCTTCGTAGAGTAATGTCGGCGAACACGAATCCGTCAGAGAACAACGCTACCTAAGGTAGTCTTGAGGCGTTGTACTCTGACGTCACAGCGGACTGGGTTGATACTAACCTGTGCTGCGTCGAACCAGGCGGTTCCCTTGCGGACGGAACTGCAGGTGGCGCATGTGAGAACCGATTCAGTACGCAGACCACCAGTTCTTTTCTTTTGCATGTGCTAATGGTGAGCTTGTCAATCCAATTTCCTAGTGACTTTCCAGCGCACTAACTTTTTTTTCTGTCAAGGCAATACCGTTAATACCTTCACCAAATATGCGTGCAATATTCAACTACAATGCAATATGCAATTAATATGTCAGAACTCCTGAAAGGTTCTGTCTGGAACCGGGCCGAAAAAAGTCTAATGGGCGTCACGTATGGATTTTTATCCTCAAGATGCATGCTGATAATGGATGAAAAAATCATGCATATTGTGACTCTACACAAGAACCAAGAGTAATAATAGAGAGGTTGATACTTGCCTGGTTTAGTTTACTGTTTTGAATCAGCACAACAATCAGACTCCGCCCACCAGCTACACTGAACATGCAAAGGTTGCGACCCGTTATGCCAGGCTCGGATTAGCGTAGTGCAACGTACGTACAACGGCAGCCGCGAACCAGCAGCGGAAGAGGCGGCTAAAGCTCTGTACACAGGCTACAGTTAAAGTCAGAGTGTGTGAAGTCGAACTACTAAAAGGCTGCGAAAACAGAGCTACAGTTCATAGCAAATAAAGAAAATAGCCAACGCTACAGTTAAACCTACAGTCGTATAGACGAGCAGCTCTTTCAAAGCCACAGTTAACGGCACCGTGAACTGTAGCTCCACGTCCAGTGACCTGACATCGACGGTAGGTTTAACTGTAGTCTTAATCACAGACTGGAGTATTTTGGAAACTGCAGTTTCAGCTGAAGTCTTGACGCTATATACTACATCGGAAATGAAAGCGCTTTTGTCTTTCGGATTCTGCTTACGAATCGTGTCCAAAGCTGCTAGCAACATTTTTTCAACGCGGCGTCGAATTCCGAGTTGGTTTTCTAGTCAGCTATGGTTCTGTGTTTCATGCACGAGTTCTCTACTATGGCCAGGTCGATGAAGCGATCGTGACAAGTAAAAAAAAATTTTCCACTGAGACTGGGACTGTGAGGTAGAAATTCGAAACTTCCCAGTTGGAAAAAATCAAAAGATGCCGTAAAGTTGACGACAGGTAAAGTTTACGGATTCAGATAGCATGTGGGCTGTACGCGCTGATAATGATGAGCATTACACGCAGATGGTCCGTGTAATGTAGAATAGTGTAATTGTAAAAGTGTAATCACATTTTACACTAGTTTACATTTTACAGACCGAGCGGTTTGTAACGCGTAAAAGTGACAAAGTGCGACGAAAACGGCGAACCAGCTATGTCTATGTTTGCACAGAATATAGATCTTAGTTATTGTCCTTCAGACAAAGACAGAAATACGGTTGCACAATGACCATACTCAGGAAGTTTCTGACAGTTTTCCGCGTATGTCACCGAATTTTAGATTTCTGGGGGCAAAATACTCAAAAATTCCGCAGATTCTGGCAGGTAAAAGTTTTAATCACATTCTACATTAACATTTCAACTTCTCCGTCGTGTAAAAGTGTAATTGTAATGTAAAATGTAATGCTCATCATTACGCGCTAAGCACCCATCAGGAATTTGCATAGCATAGTGGGTGCAATGCGTTCAGGTCCGCCTTCATCGCCTGATCTGATTGGCTGACCACTGTGCTAATCCGACTTACTAAACTAAACAAGGCGAGTATCAACCTCTGGAATACCAGATCACTTAGCTTTGTTGCTCGATCATTTCCGGCGCAGTCGGTTCGCCACACTCACTCCTATAACGGTAATAAGATTATGATCATGAGCTCGAGAGCTGGTGACCATGCAGTACTTTGCCCATGAAGTAGGACAAGATTGGTCCGGGTCCGCGTAAAGAATCCCCACGGTACGTGCCGTTTTGGCTGTGTCATGTCTTTGCGATCAGCTGATCGATAGACACGTTGACCAGATATTTCACCTGCCATCCGCGCGGTCATTTTAGACGCACCCGGATCCAAACCTGTCCCGCATCATTGGCACTTTAAAGTAACACAGTCAGTCTGGAAGGATACGCGTACGTTAAGTCTATGAAATTCCACACATCTCACCTGTATGGATCGAAATTTTCATTGTGCTTAAAACTGAAATGGAATTGGACCGTTTTTCACTTCAATCTACCCTAATCGGGTTTGCCGCGTATTCCTGGTGTTTTGTCATTCTTCTACTTCAATTCTGTTATGCACGAGGTGCACGTACCGTGAGGAAGAATCCATTTGAGAATGCCAACCTTACACCACCTTAATGTTTAAATAGTACCCTAATATTTTGTCGGAAGGATCTACGATGTGATGTGTGACCTTTCCACTCAGTTTTCCACGTTGATTATTCACCCTGGGAAACGCCCATCTCCTATCCATGTCGAATAGTCTAGCGCTTTCAGTCGATCATAACCTTGAATTGGTTCGGCAATCGACAGATCGCGAACCAACTTTCCACGTGTTCGATTGTTATAACTCATTGATTCTGCGTACAATACACGATTTCGACTTCACAACAGAAACGTGCAACCGAAAACGACTTAACTGGCAAACTTTTTCGACGCTAATTAACATGATACTGCACATCCAGGTACCAACGCAGAAGTTTGAAGATGCCTGACACTCTCAACGTTTCAACGCCGAATACCACCTGCGATGAAGTTTCAGGATCATGGACTCTCTTCCCGATTGTCTCCTTGTTTTCCCTCGTCATCGGAGCTACTCTCAACCTAGCCGTTCTATCTGCGTTTGCTCGCTATAGTTCTCTTCGTAATAGTTTTGGTGTATATCTGATCAACATCCTCATCATTGATCTTACCATCTCAGTGATATACTCGCCACTCACCCTACTTGAACAATACTTTCCGACATGGACCTTCGGTTATCCGGCCTGCGTATTCCGCTGGTACCTGGCTTGGGTCTTCGAGAACATCATCATCATCGCACATCTCCTCATCGTACTAAACCGAGTCTGGGCCGTTACATTTCCCTTTTCATACCGTACACGCCATAATACCAAACTGGCCCTTCTGCTCTGCGCATCGTCTTGGGCCATCCTCAACATTTTATACATTCCTACGGCCATTGCTACCACCGTTATCGTCCCAGCCGCTGTGGGCAATGTTACGGTACAGCAGTGCACGTTGGATACCACTGCTATCGGCGCATGGAGTCCGGTGTCGCAGCTTCTTCTGCACGATATTCCCGTTTTGATTGTCATACTCAGCTATCCTCTAGTATGCTACAGATCCTTCTTCGCCGACCGAAAAGCGCGCGTTGCACCTGAAGCTGGGACGTACCGTTCCATCCGTATTCAGCGTCGAGAAGTGACGCCAATTTCGAGAGAAGGACCAACCGTCGATCCCGAAAATCCCAGCGCCAAAGCAAACGATAAAAGAGTTCGCCTATGCGGCAGAGTCATTCAAGGAAGCCGAACTGGCTTTGTGACATTAACCTTGATGACCCTCAGCGTCGTTGTTTGTCTAACGCCCAATGAAGTATACTGGACAGTGGTGATGATGGCCGATGTCGTAGTGCCCGAGAGAATATTTGAGACCGTGGTAGTTCTTCAACGCATTACCACCATTTTCGACCCACTGCTGGTTATCTTGGGCAACAGCGAACTACGCAAACTGACCGCCGGCCTCCTGCGACTTCCCTAGGAGTGAAGAGCCAAACCTAACAGAGAAAGCGATTCCGCCAGTCGGAATCAGCATCGTTAACGTTTACCCAGCGTATACGGCAAGAGTCCAACGATATCTGCGCTTGCAGTTTTAATCACAGATGCCTAAAATTATCAAAAATTACAGCATTGCCGAACACAGTCTGGCCCGGACGACTCGATCCCCTTCCTCTCAGGAGTCAAAAATTTGACCTTTGCGCGATTAATTCGAATTTGTCAGGCATGGATAGTACAAAAATCACAGCTCTCCTAATACGCAAAGGAATAGGAGTCCCAATGAAAATACAATGAAGAAACTATTTGTTGTGCTGGGGGCGCGCCGGAGGCCTGAGCTCACGGGATCAACTTGACCGGACCAGACTGTAGAATTTAAGCTCCATACGCGAACACTCCCCAAAACCAAACTTCCCACACCGCCACTTCGTACACTCAACAAATTCAGAGGTTTATGAGGAAAAAATATGGCAGTCATGCAGGTAAGTCCGCCGTCGGCAAACATTTCAATCGACGCAACGTCGATCAGCAACGTGACATCCATACTGCCATCTTGAGAAATTCGCGGCGCTTTCATTTTATCAGCAAATTGGATTTCAAAGTCCAGTTTTCCCGAAGAAGACCGATCGACGTACAATTGCCTGCTCGACGCTTCATAGCCCACAACAACCTGCTCGCCCAGATCGTTCTCCAGCACAAACGACCATTCGGCAACCTCCGCGAGCTCAAAGTTCACCATCAGCAAGCCAGTCGAGTTCTCCCTCTTGGTGTCCACAAGCTTCAGTTCGCCCTTGACTGTCGTCTCGTTCAGCGAAACCAGTTCTGCTTCAATCAACGAGTTCAGCTCGGGAATGGGCTGAGACACTAAATAGGCATTTTCATTCGCCACTTTCAAGCTCAGATCTCGAGGCACCGTCATAGCTCCTCGCCAAGGCTCAGTCGGAACCGACTGCCCGTAATTCCAGTTGCTCATCCACCCCAAGAACAAATGCCTATCTCCCACATTTGACCATGTCACACCAGCATAGTTGTCGGTACCGTAGTCAACCCAGTTAATATCTTTGCTGTCGGCCGTAAACGTCTTTCCATCAAAAGCACCCGTAAAGTACTGTGTAGCCGAACCTCCGTTGGGTCCTCCGGGGTTGATACTGACCAACAACACCCACTTCGAAATATCCTTCTGCTCGATCAGAAATAGATCGGGGCATTCCCATACACCACCGTGGGCTCCAATTGAAGGTCCTCCAAACTCACTTTCTTTCTCCCACTGTAACAAGTTCTTCGACGAGTAAAAGTGGATACGGTCCTGGGCCGCAAGAGCCATCACCCATTTCTCTTGCAGAGCGTACCAGAAGACTTTCGGATCGCGAAAGTCTCGAATTCCGGGGTTGGGCAGCACGGGATTTTTTTCGTACTTTACAAAGGTTTTTCCATTGTCGACACTGAACGCAATACTCTGACGTTCGACGTCCGTACGATTTTGTGCTGCAAATTCGGGATTATGACTGGTATATATGGCTATAATAGCCGTCAGGCCGGCAGGAGCGAGGCCCGAGGTGTTGTTGATGTCGACGACAGCGCTGCCGGAGAAGATATGACCGAGCGGGTCTGGGAAGAGCGCAAGAGGCTGCTCCTCCCAGTGGACGAGGTCTTGACTTGTCGCGTGTCCCCAGTGCATAGGTCCGAAGCCTATGCCGGTGGGGTTATGCTGGAAGAACATGTGGTAGGTGCCATTGTGGAAGACCAATCCGTTCGGATCGTTCATCCAGTTTGCTTTTGGGGAGAAGTGGAACTGCGGACGGTAGGGCTCCGAGTAGAGTTTGGAAGACACAGCCTGGAGAAAGAAGCTAACGCAAAGTACAATGGAGAGGGAATTGAACGAAGCCATGTTAGAAGAAGTTCGCAGATCAACAAATGATACCGTTAGACTGAATTCGATTGCAACCTCATCGAATGGTGGGAAAATGTATTGCTGGCAAAGACAGTTGGTTGCTATCAGTTAGAGCATGCAAAGCATATGACTGCGAGGCATATCAGTCCGCGCATGTCAAAGAAAGATAACCTGTGGCGGAGGTTTGTTTGCGGCGGAGGTTTTCCTGAACAGGTTATGCTAAAAAGGTTAGCACTTCACACTTCTGTTCAGTCTCCACTTGTTTTATTTGTACTCGAAAAAAAAATCACTTATCAGTCAAGACTCAAACGTCGATAAGCTATTCATGGTTATGAATGGAGTGGCATTGTGTCTTTCGACAACTGGATTTAGCACATCATCACATCTGGATACAAACATCATCCACTTATGGGGAGAGAGCAGCAAGGCAATGAATCCGTTTCGAGTCGATTGCATGAACCATAGTTAAAAAAAAATAAACGAGCTGCGACCAAATTCACGAAAATTTGACCGTTTAAATTTCATGTGCCCTTTCGGGTGTGCGAGGTACGGGTCCCAATGGCCGTGCTAGTCTTCGGTACTAGCTGGACTCTTGTAAGGACATAATGGACCATTGTTGCTCGGTCAACTTCAGTTTTTGCTTTCCGCTTGGACTCTCTCAAGCCATCCTCGTCAGGGACATAAGGAAGAGCTTTTCCGTACTCATCCGAGTATCGCTCGTACCTCTGCATACTACAGGAATTGCTCAAGAACATGCTCTCCAGAGCTGACGGCATCTCTACATTCTGATCACCCAGAATAGCTCGTACAGTCAAATAGTCTCGGTTACTGAGCGGCAGACTCCTGTTGACTTCCGTGTCGGTACGAAATTGCCCAAAGTTTCTGACGCTAGAAAACCACACTCCGAACGTCTGGACCAATAGGACTTCAGTAAGGACCTGCTGAAGTCCTATTGAGTACTCAAGTGTCACTCTCGAAGTATGCGCGGATAGTGGCCAACAAGTCAACCTTCACAGAGGACCGATGCTTGCTCCACCAAACTTTCCAGAGCTAAATTCCAGCCTGGGTACTCCCTTTCTATTCCTTGGATCAGCGCCTGAAAGAAAGGTGGAGCATCCACTCCTAGACCAACGTTCCCACAGACGCTCCGCAGTCTCAACACGCATCTGTAGAGTGGATGCGGATCAGGATGAAGGCCATAATGATACAGCATAACAATGTTGATTACCAGCGATTCCAGAAATAACATAAGAATTAAAATGAAGCTAAGCATAGGTTGGCATCTCATGAAAGTAAAACCATAGGAATAACAGAAGCTGCTATCTCGTTAATCGTATTTGGCGCAACAGGTAATAAAAATCGGATGTGATACCTCTGAAAATACCCAACAATAGTTGAAGCAAAACAGACGAGCAAAGCGTTATTTACAACAACGTAAACGTATAATCAAAACAGACGGTGGAGCTCCATATAGATTATAGACCGTGAGGAGGAAGTTAAACTCGGGGAAAGGTATTCACTTCTTGAAGAACCAGATCTGCAAAAGACAGACCTCAGTTACACCAGACTTCGATATGGACTTCACCGTAAAGTGAGACTTACTCTTCCATTCATCAACGGGAATTTCAAGGTCCTCGAAGGCCTGGTCGTAGGGAAGTTCACAGAGGGGTTCGTCCGAAGGGTCGTGGTAGTCACTGAGGTATGGGTGAGCGAGCGCCTGCTCGGCTGTAACGCGAACATCGGGATCCAGCTCGAGCATCTGCTTCAGCAGACCGATAGCTGAAAGGAAAGAACTCGAAGTTCACATGACAAGCAAAATGAAACCACAAAAATTAATGGGAGCTGAGCTAACAAGCGTATAACATTGGGTATCTTCAGTGGCGCATCCCTTGAGCCAATGTCAATGAATACGTGCGCCACCGCAGACAACGATCTTGTACGTTCTGTCTGCCCAGCTCCCAAATCACCAACTTCAACTTCAAAAAAAGAGAAAACTTACCGCTGTCCTTTGCATTGGGAAAGACTTGTTTGAAGTTCTTCGGGTCCACGTGGGGTAAGCTCCGGATGTAGTTCTGAGCCTGAAAGGCCGAAAGTTCTTTAGTAATCAGTGGAGAGAAGTGATAGTCAAGAAGGCATGGGGAAACTTACGTCAATGCTTTCGATCTTGTTCAGCAAGGTCTCGCCAGGTGTGCCGACTAAATCGAGGATTAGATTCAGCTGGGTAATATCTGCAAACATAAAACAATCCATCAACATTTCGTACACGTACAACTGCAAACAAATCTGATCCGACACTAAATTGTTTGTTCGAGCAAGGAGAAGGAACTTACGATCGGAGCCGGGAAAGAGTGGTTTGCCGGTGATGAGCTCAGCCATTATGCAACCTACTGACCAGATATCCACTACAAAACAGAAACACGTAAAAAAACAACTCACGAAGCAATCGGGTCCCTCGTCTAGGACCCAGGCGAACCAATAGCCCGGAAATCGATTTGGGTGAAGAAATACGTACCAGTTTGTGTGTAGTGCATCCAGTTCAACATAATTTCCGGTGCGCGATACCATCGCGTGGCCACATAACCTGCAAAAAAGGTTTTCCACACCTGAACAAAGTTTTCATGCAAGATAAACTTTTTCCTGAAATTTCCCTGCATTCTTACTGTTGCTACTGCTTGTTTCAATGTGAAATGTCGAGGTTAGATTTTGTTTTGCTTACCGGTCATTTCGTCTTGTGCTTGACGAGCCAGACCAAAGTCCAAAATGCGCAGCTCGCAGTCCTCATTGACGGCGATATTGCCTGGCTTCAGATCCTATGGACAACAAAATCCGTCAGTGAGAGAACGTTGAAAGGCGTCAAAAAGTAGCCAGACCATATTCTTGGAAAAGAATAGCCTCAAGAATTTAGCACGACAATGAGGAAAGAACTTCAATTACCCGATGAATCACTCCCGCAGAGTGGATATACTGCAAGACAGGAAACAATAGTGTGATGGGCATAGAAATACGAGAATGACGTAAGTTCGAGACTAATTTCGACGAAGCTGGTGAGAAGGAGTAGAGATAGACACTCACTTTGAGACCACGGAGGATCTGGTAAACAAGAAACTGTATGTGGTTGTCCGTCAGTTTTTGCGTTTTGACGATAGAGGATAAATCGGCGCCCATCAGTTGTGTGACCTTAATAACACCGCGAAACTCATGTCAAAGTACAACCCCGAGAATCTTCCAAAAATAGACGTGATCAATACGGAGTTAATTTTGTCAACTTTGAAACGGGAAACAGTGAAATGGAAATGAGCTGACGTCATCGTATCATCACACTTACAAAGTACACTTCGTTGAAGTCCTGCAGTTGACGCTGTGGAGTAAAAACGTCCAGTAGACCGACAACCTGTATGAAAGAGCGGGAAGGACCATGTTATGGATCATGGGAGTGGTAAAAACAAAGAAAGGGAGGATGGTGCGGGTCTTACATTGTCATGGTTCATATGTCTGAGGAGGCGAAGTTCGCGATATGTGCGTTTAGCATGGATAGCTGTCTGGAACGGACGTGCGAGTTTTTTTATGGCTACATTCTGTTGAGTTTCCTTATCCAAGGCCGAGCTGAAAAAGAGCAGACACATCTTAGCAAAGATGAAATTTGAGCTGTAAAATCAACAAAACACGATACCACGTTTAAAATCAGGTAAAATAACCATGCTTCCCTCATGGGAAAATGCGAGGAAAAGCCATGGAATGTAACATGCCAAAGCATGGCGTGGATTTCGGAGGCGGGTAAGCACTTACCATACACTCCCGTAAGCGCCTGATCCGATGGCCACCAAATTTTCGTAGCGTTCTGGGACTTCCCAAATGGTCTTACCGAGTTCCTGCTTGTAGAATTTAGCTTGGTGGACCCCGTGATCTACAGCATGAGGTTGCATCTCTGCGTCCAAGCAGAACAATCTGCAAAGAGTGAAGGAACACATTTCGGGCCAAGCCTTCGCTTGATTGACACTTGATTAGAAGGCAGGCAAGCGGGCAAGCGAGCTAGCGATGCGCTTTTCCAGGCTTGAAAGAGACTTGAGACTTGACTTGTCGGCGAGCAATTTGCAACAATCTCCTACAGCACCCCACGGTACGTAAAAACGGGAGAAAAGACTTTGACGGTGACAACAGTACTGCAAGAACGGAATACAGGGGATTAAAGTAATTCAGAAGTACAACAAAGTCGGGTAGCGCAACATTCGCTGGGGAAACTTACGGTACCAAGATGGTGCGGCTGTCGAGTTCTTTTGCGGACGATGATGAAGATGAGAAGCTCGCAGTCGGTTAACCGGAGTGAAAGGATCAACGCTAGGGGATGTGTTACTCGGAAGAGAAGGACGATGGCTGCTGTCTGAAGTAGAAGTTCTTTCACTTGAACAAAATTAACGCTGACTAAAGTTCGCCTGCAGACTGTTAATGGGAAAACTGGGAAGGGCCAGGGCGGGGCTCCGACGTGGGCTCGGCTATGACTGGTCGGTTTGGCTAACCGGATTGCGCTCCCACCTCTTGTTTTGGAGGCTCTGATTAATTTTTAGACCTCTCGCCCTTCGTATCGAAATTCCGGTTTTCGCGTCGCGAAACATTTCTAGATCTCTAGAGTCAGATCGTTCTTAAATATCATTTTGCTACTTCAAACCAGTTGTCAAAGTCTTCATCGTGGCTAACTCCCTTTCCGATCGAAAAGGAAACCTCAAGAAGCGCAGCTGAGAGAGGTGGAACAGCCGGATGTGGCATTGTCCTTGACATGCCGAGGCAAGTATACACCAGCTGGCTTAGCATTTTCGGACAGGTCGAGTACTCATGGAAGCTTTCCCTCTCCACTAATGTTATTGAACTCCAAAATACTGCTCAAATCAGACGAAAAAATGAGACGAAGAAATGCGCTCATCGATACAGAGCAACATCCCAATCATGGGCGACTATAGCTGCGTCCGTCCTAATTGGAACTAAATATTTCGATTGGGATTTCATGCACCCGAAACAGCCGGAAAACCAAAAAAAACGAAGACCTGGTTCGAGCAGATCAGGGGCGGTGGTGTAGAGTGGATTAGGCCAAACGCTGGTCAGTGGCCAACGGCTATTTTAGCCTTTACCAATTCGTTTGGCCGCGGCCAAAAGGACGATTGGCCGCGAACAAAATCCTGCTTTGGGCGAGTTCTGGCTGTTTCGGCCGTTTTGGCAGCGTCAATCAGCCGATCAATGCACGACTTGTATGTTGACTAGAACACTTTTGGTCACGGCCAAATGGACAAGGGTCAACGGCCATTCGTCATTTTGGCCACGGCTGAAATAGGCGTTGGCCACTGACCAGTGTTTGGCCGAACCCACTCTACACCACCACTCCTGATCTGCTAGAACCAGGTCTTCGTTTTTTGGGTTTTCCGGCTGTTTCGAATGGATGAAATCCCAATCGAAATATTTAGTTCCAATTATGACAGACGGAGCTAAAGCTCCAAAGTAGGCTAAGTAGCTTGTCGCGACCAACGTAGTCCCTAATCCCTTTACTACGTTGTCGGTGCTCCATTTTGGGGCCTTGCAGCCTGAGCACCATTCAAAGAATGATTTTAGAGTACCCGTATCTGGGAGATGTTGGTTCGTTTAACTATCCCGCAGCGTGAGGAATCGACAAGCTCTACACATCCAGTTACTCCTTACTGGGATGTACGGGATACACAACCTGCATTACGACGTACAAGATGGACTTAAGATGTGCTGCGAATGATGTTTGGTCTTACTGGGGCAGCCCCGATTTGTCAGGGGTTTGCTCTTCTGCGCATGCGGGAAATCTGGAGTTTCTGCGCTGCTCTTTCGAGATGGAGCTGACGCACTGTCTGCGATACCTTGCATATGGTTCGTGCTCTCCCAGGACTTTGCCCATTCCTCTTCTAACCCTGAACACCCTAAGCCCCGCTGGTTGGATGGTCGAAACCATAACGAAAAGTGAATTGCAGACCCGCAACGCGATCGCAAAAGAGTTGGGTGAACACCTGCATCTGCAACATCGTACGTGCACCTCCGTAGCTGATTTACATCAACGGATGGATCGAAGTTTTTATGGCACAACTTTGTGCTTCTGGAATTAAAGTAGATAAGGTTTACCTTCGCCGGGAACAGTTTCTGTCGCACCCATATACCCTGTTGTACAACTGCAACAAATTTTACAAACTCTTGAAAGCAGGAAGCTGTTTAATTTACCCTGTTTTAATATGCTGAATCATGGTTTCGGTTTCTCAAGTACCACATTAGCTCAATAAAACTTTACACGAATTCGTCTAATCAAGAAGGTACACTAGTGTGCAGTATTCTCTATGTAAATCAGTGTTCAGCTCGACGAGGTCGAGCGGTCAGCTAGAATCGTGGAACTCCTCGTTGACAAGACCGTGCCACTTTTCGTACTTTGTATCGGGGTTACGCAGCATCTCATACCAGTGTTTGAGCTTTTCTCCTTTGGAGTTGATGCCAAGTTGAACTCCGCCTGCAGTGACATAATATGCTGGTTAATCTAATGATAATTTGAAAGCCTTTGGGCAAGAAACAATGTTTATTTAGTGCGCTCATTGACGTCACTGCGTACCGATAAAGTCGTTGGCTTTGCCATAATCCCGGTCCCACACTGTAACTTCCAGCGTCTTCTTGAGCAAATCTCCTAGCTTGATCGGATACGTGAATTCCTGAAAGTAAAACGAAAGATTCTGAATGCTACCCGGTAATGCTTCTGTATTAAAGGAATGTCGTAGCGAAATTCCAAAACTAGGCTGTGCTCTTCCGTGCTGGTTAAGCACAAAGTACCAATACCGTTGTTTTACCTGATTGAATTCTGGATTTAAAGTTCTTTTTTTGACGTTGGTCTTGTTTTTGGTCTTCTTTAGTGGATCCGGTTTCAGATATCTGAAATAAGAGTAAAAATTAAAGATTGATAATCACACTTTTTGGTGTTTACGCACGGAGAAGTGCGTACATTTTGACGTAAGGGTCACTGAAGCCATCATGGTCCATAGCCGGTAGAGCCGCACACCGAACGATTCCCACAACCAACGCCTGCCTTTTGACCGAGTACATGAGACTCAACAACAGTCTTCCCCTTTCATCAATAATATCATCAGGCTTATCCCCCGTCGGTAGGCGCTTCTCGAGGACCACATCGAAGTGCTTCCATTCGAAAGGCGTCAGTCGCTTCAGCTGGACTCTGGTCTCCCCGATGAAATCATGTCCGAAGGTGTCTTCATCCAGCACAGCCAAGCGGAGAACTTTACGGTTGATATCGTCCTCTGTGATGCCGTAGTACGTTAAGGTTTCGTTGAAGGTGGGGTTGAGAGTTTTATTGATGGTCTTGGTGCGCTGCTTGTTGGATTTAGAGGCGCCCGGCAGGAGGTGCAGTTTGACGTAAGGATCGGAGAACCCATTACGATCCATCGCACGAAGGTTCTACAGTACGTGGATAGGCCTCGTGAACTTAGGCAAGGTAGAGAGAAGAATACACTTCCGAAAATTAGCTCAATTGTTGAACCTTACCCGTGCGCGGATGATCCGACACTGAAGCGTACACTGTGGAGAGGAAAGATAATATCCAAGTTCAACGCATAGGGAAATTCACATATTTGGCGGGATGATACTGTATTTGCATAGACGTCGGCATATGAAGTGAATAGGATCGTCAACTCAAGTGGCGCACGATTCCTGTGTTTTCAACTGCAAATGTGCGCCACTGAGAGTAACGATCATTTTTCAACCATTTTCCGACGCGCCATTTTCTGTTATTGATAGTTTTTGAATCGGGTAGCATTGCAAGTGTGCCGGGGAGCAATTAAGAAGAAATTTCTCACCTGGTTGGAGTCGTAAAGAATGTCAAATTCGAGGTATCCCAACGCACCTGCGATAAATGAGAGAAATATACGTAACCGGAAATTGGTCTGTTGATAGGAACCACACGATGCTGCGAACCCCAGCGTTCTCACAGCGTAGCAAATGAAGCCAATTATGCAAGCGCTTGCTCTTACTTAGATCATCTTCCGGAGAATCCATAACAGATTCTTCCGCTTCCATGCTTGCGCCGTTCATCTTGCTTTTGCGGCTTCGCAGCGATTTCCGTGAAAGGGAGAAGGGGCGGGGAGATGTAGGCACGGGTAATACGGTCGTGCTCGATGGGTTCGTGGACGGATTATCTGGCTCTGAGGTCGTAATTACTCGAGTGGGTACCGAAGCAGCTGCTGAAGAGGTCTCGGGAAGCAAAGGAGGCGGAGAAGGCGATTCTGAGAGCCGGCTTGAGGTCGACAACTTCGGACTATCCGTCATGACTGAAACAGAATACTTGGTCTTACACTGAAAACTGCCGAAGACAACTAGGCTTCCACAGGTCTCTCAAACTATGCCGCCGTTGCTGCCGTTTGCTGTTAACCATGCACCACATGAAACCGACTGGTCTGAGCTCGAGGGATACTTTCTATCAGCTTTTCACAACGCCCGAGATTTGAGGAGAGATTACTGTTGGAATTCCGAATTCATTTTCCCCAGATTTAACACTGAAGCTTTTTACTCTTTAAACCATTGTTCTTTTACATATACAACAAGACCGCAGAGCAGCATAAGGCCACCTCCATCGAAACGTAAACAGAATATCCACTTTTGGTGCGCAAACTGAAACCGTGCGGGTTAACTATGTACTGGGCAGAGCTGCGAAGCTGTTTAGCTCGTTGTAGCTCGCGAGCTAAATTTGCCTTTTTTCTACGAAAACGCAAAACAGGATTGTCCAGCGTACGAACCTGGATGAGCTTTTTGTAAAAACCTCGTAGAAGAAAGACGAAATGAACTAAACGAGCTGAATAGCTCCGCAGGACTGGTACTGGGTCGGTAGTCAGAGAAGGAAGCTCTTGTGTTGGTATATTTAATTTGCCAAACAGGAAACAATCAAATGGTTGTTAGTTTACCTGTGGAAGGTCGCCGTCGTCGGAACGAAGAACGCCCGATACGAATTTCCGAGACCGCTTCCGATGCGGTACTATCGATACTTCCGCGCGTTGACAGACCGGATTCACTGTCTAAACGTGTTTAAAGAATATGACAATTACCGCAAATTGAGAAAACATGGAAATACCCCACAAATAATGGCCAACGTTTCACGAGTCATTTGACATAATGATTAATGGATAAACACACCCGTGTCTTGAGCTTTGCGACTAAAGGAGCGGCGGATAACGATGGCTTCATCTGGGTTAACTGACGGCGCGCTCTTCCTGCCGTCTGCCTGCTTGGCGGAGGACGAGGCAGTGTTAGCGATTGGCGGACTGGGAGGCGTCAGCTCCTCTCGGGACTTTGTTATGAAAGACCAGACCTTGGTGAGGGAAGGACGGCGATCGGTAGGCGAGGTTGAAGGCGGTGCTAACATGGGCGACCGTGGAGGGGATGAGCCGGTGTGCGCGGTGGTTAATGCGGAAGGAGCGGGCTCGGCATCCAAGGCGGTGATACGCTTGTTGCCGATCGTCCCGTTCTCCTTTTTTTCCGGCACCACGTACTTGGGGATGCCTTTGAAGAACCAGGCCCCGGATTTCTTCCAGACCTGTAAACATTTAAAGCTATATATTCAACATTTTGGTCGAGAAAAAATTCCCATAACGAAGCTGCTCATTTCTGAACCAAAGCATTCGGTACAACTATCAATAGTTCAACCCTCCTACGAACCTCTCGTCCTTCGCTACAAACTTTGCACAGCCATATGGAGCGTCTTCGGGAATCGGAAGTGTTAACCGCACACTTTGAGCACACAGCCTGAAAAAAGCAAACCTAGTGCTTAAGCACAAGCCATGTGTTCGTCTTTCTTACAGCAGACACCGTCCAGAGAAGTTCAGTAATTGATATCATAAGATGCTACCTGATCTACGGCCCATACGATAGTTTCGACACAATTCGGCCGTTTTTCTACAGTACTTTTGCATAAACTAACACACAAACAACCCGGTGTGTGCATGAGGTGAAATGCATACCTGGCTGCAGTCTTTACAGGATTGTGGAGAACCTCCAAAGAACTGGCCAAACTCTGCTCCGCAGTATGCGCAGTGGGTTATGCCATTCCCGACAGTCAGTTTTCTCATATGGTCCAAGCGATCGACAAGCTTCCTGCGAAAGATGACAGCAGAGTAAGAATCTACCCATCAAAACACGAGCTAATAGCAATACCACGAACAGCTGCCGGTCTTACCCTATTCTTTCTTGCTCTTGTTGCTCCATAGCTTCGGCCCTCTTTATCACAGCAAGGATGGCTTCTTGTTCGTCACAGGTCAGGGTAGCTGGCGCCGCCGGCTTGGCCACCGCAGAGGCTTTGCCCGTATGGACGGACCACCCCGCTTTTAACCTGCAGAACACTCAGTCTGTTCATACTGCTCATCCACAGACTGGCTCCGCAAAAATTAATAATTCACCACCGGCAAGGCTCATCACCACCATCAACAAAAGCAAAGCCATGGCCCATCGGTAAGAAACAGCTGGACTAACCTTCCACGCAGGGCGAGCTGCCTGTCATCCGGGCACACCCAAGGATCCTGCCTCGAACCGGCCATGGTGCCAGGTGAGGCAGCTCGAAACGACATGGTCGCACAATCAGCAGCCCACAATCACCAACGAGTTCTCATGTTGATTTCGCATCTGGAAGATAAAGAGAGTTTTAGAGCGAAAGTCCAAACTCAAGGGCAAACAGTCGCAGAAAATTCGGGCGTTACAGGCATGACGGCTTCCGCAATTTTCGTACTCCTACATATACACACGCAACAAAAAGACCGCCAAAAGTTATCCTGGTCCGGAAAGTTTCAGTCAACCGGTACTAAACAAGGGAATCTTAGCCCGTTTGATAAGCTAACAGGAAGGCTGGCAACGATTGGCACTAACGCGCATATAACGCATGTTAGCACATGTACATGTTGGAGCCTAACATTCATTTCCTGGTTCGTTTCCAATGAGCGCGGTGCGTTAACAGCTCAAACACTCTTTATCGCATCTCGGGTCGAGGGAAGGTGGCTTCGTTACGATTCATTAGCTTTATCCGCTCAATCTCATGGGACGCAAGCTACAGTCATTATGGAGGTCGGATGGCAACTTCTGTTCGACATGGCCGTCCCTGGACCCTAGCAGATACTAATGTGGGGAGCGCTGGCTTCTGATGGTCGTCCTATAGCCATTCATCCCATACGGTAAGCTTAATCCGGGCACGCGCTCCTTTACATATCAAAGGACACTTCGCTCTGTCGCAACAGCCTTCTTAATGAGCTGTCTGAAACTTCCTCAGAATCCAAAGATGATTTGGCACTTCCGGATGCAGCAGCTGTCTTTCCAACGATTCAGATCTGCTACATACGCAAGGCAAGAAGCAGCCGCCGACGACCCTCAGCGGAACATGTGCATGCAGCCCCAACAATAAGCGAATTTCTAATACTCCGATTGATCGGGTCGAAGATCCAATCAAGTTTCGAAAGTTATCATGCCCTGAGCGGAAGTCCGCTGTATTACACTGCCGATAAGCGCAGTTAACGCATACATGTTCCGCAACTGGCACAATTTCAAACCAATATATTGGTTTGAAATTGTGACAGTTGCGGAATATGTCATGTTGTAGAAAAGCAGAAAAAGGAAGTGTGCATTAGTCATGTTAGAAACCAACAACAGAATTGAAACTTGCGCCATATCGGGCAGTACATGTTGAAGCGCACGTGTACTGTAAATAAGACTATGAACTTCAGGTCGGTTATTTGTTTTCGCATGAATGAAGCTACAGTACACGTGCGCACATGATTGAGAGATACAGTGGTGAAAATGTTCGTCCCGGGTGGTTCGTAGTGAGAAGTGAGATCATCCTGGTGTGAGATCCAAAGTGATACTGGCTACGAGTGTGATCTGGCCTTCATCCGCCGTATGCACGTAAATTCCAGGATAAAGAAAGAGGACAAAAGGTTACTTAAATCGCTTCCTGAGTAGGAAGCTCGCGTTTCGGATGAGACCGTGACAAAGCGCAAAGCCTGCAGCCCTGAAAGCCGTGGCGTGACCGGATACTGCTGTCGTAGCAGCGTGCTGGAACGTCGAACCGTACAATTAAGACGAGTTAGCCAAAAGCTAAGCTACCAAAGAGTGAGAAGGTGCGGCGAACCGTTGTCTTTTGACAACACACCATCTCAGACAACTGGAACGAAGGCCGACTCGTGAGCGGAAGCCCCAGTTCGGGAAACCTGTCACCTCCAATAAAATCTACTTACGCTCGATATTTGGGGTAGGAATAATATCACGTTGTTAAGTTGATTCGCGCACGGCTTCTGGTTGCAGTCTGTGAAATCTATGGTACGTAGCAAAACCGGGAAAACTAAACCAAGAACCCGGCCCCGGATTTTCTTGGCTTATGACAGGCCAACCCTGAAGTGAGTTCAGATGCCAATGTCTTGCTGGGAAGAACTATTCCAACTCCGCTCTTTCCAAGATTGATTATTGCAGGCTAAAACGTGGGCGGAACCCGTTTGGAACTTAACCGAATCTCTCAACTAATCCGTGCCTCCGGAAGATGAAAGGGGACAGTTCTAGAGACAATAACGAAGAATATTTCTTACGGTGTTGGTCGTCATCCTATCGACGGATATGGAATCATAGAGGGTGCTTGCAAGTCAACAAGATGCGCTTGATCATCGGGTGGTGACAGAAGTATTGTGCATATTGATCATGGAAAACTATTGACACTTATTATGACAGGAGAGTCTATCTCGATCATCCAGCGTTTGTCTCTCGATGCGCATTATGACTCTAGCTCATGACATAGAAGCGAGACCTAGACGAAGTCCCCTAACGCCTGACATCTGGCCTGATGAGGGCCAAGAGGTCGATCGATAATTGCTGATTGTCCCTTAGTCTTGCAGCCACTACAATATTTGAAAAGCTGTTGTTATCGCTGCCATAGTGTAAAACGCGCTCAGCCCATGATGTAATGCAACTGGTGGTGAGGAACCACCGTCTCTGCTTCAAAAACAATTTGAGGTCTTTCACTCATGCATTTGGACAATAACTCGGAATCATAGTGTACCTATGGGGAGGGTTTTTTCATCAGCTGTGGTCTATTGAAGGCAAAGTCGAAATAATCCAAGCTTTGTGTTGTTGAAGAAGGAAGCTGAATAAGCTACAAGCAGGCAGCCTGTAAACGTCCATCGTTCTACGTTTCGCATGTGTACGGGAAATTCTATGCACGATATCGCCATCCAACAACCGGCAATAAACTGTCAATTGCACTCTTGATAATCCAAACCAGCTGCTGTCCCCTTTTTTACACCAGCTTGCACCAAAATTAAAAGATAAAAAACTTCGTCGCCGGCCCGCACCCAAAACGCCTCTGTTTCACAAGATGATGACCTTCGTGACCGACTTCGTTCTCACCATCGATTACTTCCTGCTTGCCCGAAACTTGGGTACTTCCCACCATAACAACACAAACTCGATCAGCAATCGAGAAGAAAACGGGCATATTCAAACCAAAAATTATCACTTACCCCCCGTAGAAATTTATCCAGACAGCAAAGGAAGGTCCGATATATGGAGAGGCCATTCCGTGTTTGACGAAGTAATCTCTCTCTGTGCAAACACACGCGAGGAAAGATCGATATGAGACGCCGGATACCGTGGCGAAACAGGTTGTTTTACGGCTAAATCACCAGCAGTCAGGAGGAACACGAATAAAGACACAGGGAAATGGAGAGACGGGATTAGGCCAGTCTGAGGACTCGTAAGTGACGGGACTTGCGAAGGTTCCTGTGTACGCGACGGGTATACAGTACACATACAAAACCCAGCTGTTAATTCCGCAGGCACCCACATTCACTCCACAGCATACACGTACTCGAGCTCTGGAGCAAATGAGCGGCACTGCAATGAGAGGAAAAGGACGCTGGCGTATGTTATTACGTGGAGGTTACACGTACAAGAGGGAAGAGAATGAAAGGCAGCCTGTAATCCATCAACTTATCAGAGTCCCTGAAACAGCAGGGTTCACGGTATTACTTACGCATCGATTCCCCTTGGGATTAATGGTTGAAACCTGGGGATATGGAGAGCCCGCTTCGGGTAAATCCTCCGTCAGGGAATAAAACACAGGATGATGTCGAGTAACTTTTTTGTGTGTTGTGGTGGAAGAGTCATTCAGGATTAAACAGCCGGAACTTACTTCAAACAGCCGGTACACGTGTACTCCACTTGCACTTGCGGTACAGTACTCCTTCCACGTGGCCAGCAACCATGGGGATGTGAACGAACAGCCGTCTAGTTCTTTGCAAATTGATCAGTGCAGATTAAGCGGGGTTTTGGCGTTTTGAGAGAGCGACAATTCGGTTTTCACCAAAGAGTTTCGAATTTGTTTTCCAGTTGTTTTTCCGTTCGGCTGCGGTCGCGCAGATTCGAACAGCCACAGCCAAGGTACCCCAACTTCCGGGCTCCTCGGTCAATGTCCATCTAGTATTGCCCTTACTCGTATTTTCAATAGCAAGTTGAGAGCTTGCGGTGTGACATCAGGAATGATCGAATCTCGAACTTCACATTCAGACTTTACTTCGCCATCAGTTTGACAACAGGACTGACGACAGAAAGGACAACAAAAGCCGTAAAATTTCCGAAAAACGCCAATGGATCGGTTTACTTCTATAGCCAACAGAATGTCCAACAGAAGTTTAGGAAACGTAGGTACACCAAGGAGAATTTCTAAAATGGATAACCGCCTGCCAAGAAAATCGTAAAACCAGACAGTCTCGACAGCACAAGTATCAAGGAAGTCAAGCGTCGAACAGATCGAAGAGGCTTTGAGGATTCTTGTCCCACGTTCTTTGGAAGCACTTTCGATAACCACGAACATTCTTGGGTTCTCTGATGATGACAGTCTCTTCCTGATCGTCGAACAGCGCGTGTCCAACACGCGAGCTTCCCAGCGACGACCACTTCTTCATCGATAATCAGGTAGTCATGGTCGAAAGCTCCCGTGCGAAGGAGCTTCGAAGATGACGGTGTAAGGACGGAGAGGAATCTTTGCCTTCCAAAAAGAGTTGATGATCCGGAAAACGGTAGGGTCTCGAAGAGTCTGCCTTTCGCTTAACGCGACTCGAATTTCCACTCCGCGCTGACGAAGTTGAAGTACTGTAAAATTTGGACCATTCGGCGGTCGGTCAAATGCAGGATGGAAACATCGACTGTCTTCTTGGCTGCTGACAGCAGCGCGTAAATCTGGGACCAGCTGGCGTTGTCGAAATTCGGGATGGGCTCGGGACGCTGTCGGGCCATTTTCGGACCTGAAATTTTACAAAGGAATTTGGTCTTCCATCTCGCCAAAGAAATACAAGAGCTGACGTCACTTAGACTATCTTGGCCTTACCTGACGCTGAGGAAGCGTGGGAGAGCGCGACGGTCAAGCTTCTCAAGCCGAAGCCGATGCCAGCGCCTGCAGGGGCAAAGCAGATGTACATGCAGAAGCGGAAAGCTGGATCACCGTCTTGCATAAGGGTAACCAAGAGCACTGCCATCTTGAATCTGCGTCGGTTAATTTTAGCTCAAAGACTTGCCACAAAAACGCTATACAAATCTGGTATAAAGCGACAGTCAGACTAGCGAAAGTGATTGATAAATTACTACTACTTTCCCCTTGTCTGATCTGACTGCGTACTGTAAAATCGGAGGTGGTTCGAACAAAGAGCCAAGTCACAAGTTAGTGACAAGTGACCACTGTTGCACGTACTCGTACAACGGCGCGAACTTCCCGTGGAGTGGGGCGGGGACCCCAAAGAACGCCCACTGGTTCCTTCAAACTGAAAGAACATCTTCCACTAGATCACTGATGTAAGCGGGCACAACACACCCGACCATTCTTCTTGCTTCCAATTTCTGGATAATTTGTTTAGGTTAGGAAATTTGTTCAGGAAAATCAGAAACCTAAACCAGTAAGATCGGTTCAAAGGGGAAGTGGCTCTGAAGTTTAGCGAGCTGCAATACGCAGGAGCTCTTCCAGACCAATAGGTTGCCAGCTATCAAAGCTTTGCTGCACAAAAATGACATTCCGCTCAAAAGAGATATAGTTCGTACCAAATCTAAAGACCTGCTTTCCCTGGAAGTTCCTTCCTTGAACAGGAACGAAGAGTATACCCAGATCGTTCGCTCTTCTTTCTATCACGTCCTTGAACGTCGGTGCCGAGCTCGTGTAACCCATACTGACAGACGACAGGCCAGGTGGCGGAGGAGGAGGGGCGAAGCGTTGGTTGAGTGGCGGCATCGGACCAGGAACAACTGTTGGTGGTGGTCCTGGTGGCGGTCTCGGTGGTAGTTCATCTTCCTCACCAGCTGCGCTACTCATGGCGTACAAGGCAGCGCTCAGCTGCTCTTGTACAGATGGGTGGCTCCTCAGAGCTTCCGGTACCAAGTTCTTCCAACCTGCAGGCACAATACAACTTCACTTCCGGTTCGATCATAACAAACCTCAACGGCTATTCGTCAAAGTTTCTTACCCGTGTACCACTCTGGTATTTCTTCCATGTTAGGGTCAGCTTTCAGCCAGGCGTCGAGCACCCTCAGCCATCTCGGGAAGAAGCTTCGCTCGAGTAGGGCGGCCATGGAGCTCAGCGGCATGATGTCGACCCACGACATGGTCCAGTGCCACGGGTCGAGCTGCTGCCGTCTCGGGTTGATGTCCATGTTCTCAATGCCTTCTTGAAGCTTCGGAAGGATACTTCTGATCAGGAACTGTTCCAGAGTGGCTGGAGAGAAGACACCGATCCAGGGGTTGATCATTAGCCTGGCGGACTGATCACTTGGATGCCTGTAAAGAAAGTTATGAGACTTATACAAAAACAGCTTGACAAGATTGCTTTCCAAGTGGCCAGGTTTCTAGTGTTACTGGCTGGAAGCGTGCGCCACTTGGACGAACGATCTCGTTGAGTATATTAATTTTAACGAATTGCAAACTTGGGCTAAATTATTCAGTTCGGACTTACCATAGAGTTAAAGCGGAGGCTAGTTTCGATCTGATGGTGCCGTAGAGGATGTCCAGGCGATCTTTGAGGAAGGGAAGCCATGGGTGAATCCATTGATGGATGGGAACGACGTCGACAGTCGGGTCCCATTCTTCAGTTTGCGCGACGAGACGAGGCAGAATAAGTTGCTCCAGGATGTTGTCGACCATCCATTGTGGCAGAAGGTCCTCCCATACGGAGATGAGTTTCTCCATGGGATCTTTCTGTCGAGTTTCCACGTACATTTTCGGTTGCCATCTCCTACACAAAGCATGCAAATCCTCTTTACAAAATCCAACCATGCATCTCAGGCCCCCGCAAGCAGACTCGACAAGATAGCTGTGCGAAGTGAGTGGCGCACGATTTCCATGTTATTGGCTGAAAGCGTGCGCCAGTTGGAAAAAACAATCTTGTCGAGTTTTGCCCAGATCGATTAGCTGTAACGTTTCAACTTACATGGCAGCACTTCGGACAAACGGCATCCACACTTCCCACAAAAGAGTGTGGAAAGAGTTGGAAGCGTTCCTGGTGGCCTCGAAGGACCGCTGAGGAGGCTCGAGTAGTGGACGCCATTGTGAGATTTCTGTGTGGCCGAATTCCGGATCCCTGAGAGGGTCCCATGTGCTCAGATACCGTCCCAACTACAAAACAGGAATCCGATTAGTTTCCCTGAAGCTTTCAACTCAGCAACGAACATTTCTTCACTCACAATCGGACCGACGATGCCGGCTGCGAGTTGGTCCAGCTCGTAGAAGCGATACTCTGTCAGGTACTCTTCAAAAAGCTCCTCGAAAGTCCGTAAGGAAGCACCGAGCGTGATGGTTTCTTGATGCAGCACCAGCCTGAGAAACATCCACGATCATCAGGTGAAATTTTGTAAGAAAGGAATTTTACAACAACTTACTCGTCAATTTTTTCCATAAGATAGTTCAGTCGGTCGACTTGCTCGTTGTCTTTCTGAACGTCAGTCGTCAGAACCTTCTTTTCTTCCTTCAGCGTAACGGCCAAGTTCTTCTCGTACTCCAGTTTCTTGTTACTCTCCACAATGCGGGACTCGCTCATATCGATGAGCAAGTCTAGATTGTGACGAAGCTCAGCCACATCGAAGACCCGTGGCGTCTCTCCGTCGTCGTCATGTTCGATGCGAGTTGTGTGCATCGCATGATAGCCTAACAGAAGAACGACAAGGTACAGGAAATAGAACTCAAAAGTTCCGCGGCTGGTTGAACTCTCGTACCTGATAGAACGCGGGTCTCTTTTCCGGTCATATCGATGACTTTGACTTTACTCAGTTCTGAAGTGTCCCACCCACCAGCGACCTTCTCATTCTTCCCTTCGAGAACTTCTTCGACGGTTTTGAACTGGTAGCTTGGCGCGGCTGCTCCGTCCTTCTTCCTCCATTGTTTCTTGTGCTTGATGCTCACTCGTTTGCCGCCTTCTTCGTTTTCTTCCTCCTCGTAGACCCTTTCACCTGCTGGTCGTTCTGACCCATACGCTCCAATCGCCCCCTTTCCTTTGCGCACTACTGCCTCAATCGGCTTGGCAATACCCGTGCCTTCTTTTCCCAAACCTTGACCAGGCTTAAACCTACAAAAACGCGATACACTTCAAAGAAGGTAAAACAAAACTGAAACAGAATTTCATCCAAATTTGAAAAATATATATCAATAAATCAAAGATCGGTTTTAACTTTTAACGTGAAAATGGATGAAGTGAAAGTCATACCCGAATTTCTCCAAAAGTTTCATACCAATGCCTTTCGTATGGGCCTCGAATTTTCCAAAATCCTTGTCTTTCTCTGCGTGAACTCCGGCGAAAGCATGCGTCTTCTTTACTGCGGGCTTAGTTGACTGAAGAAATACGAAAAACGGTTATTTCACGGTGAGTATTCAGAGCTGTTCCGAACATCAACCAGAAAAATACCCACCTTGGTCTTTGTGGAACTTATGATAGTCACATCGTCGTCACCTGGCTCAGTATGTTCACGTTTCTTACCTTTGTCACCATCTTTCAGTCCACCACTGACAAAGTTCATGGGTGCCGAGTAGTCTGCCTGTTTTTTCCCTCCACCGCCACCAAAGCCACGTCGACTGTCCTCTTCGTCGCTGTCATTCTCTGCCCAAACACCTGAAACAAAAACTCCCTATGACACATCACGCAAATTAATGCCACTTAGGAAAGGCTACAGTACCATAAACGGCATCTTCCTTGGTGAACTTGCGACGCTTGCGCGATGTGGGATCAAACGCCTGTTGATAGTCATCATCTGTGATCTCGAAGCTCTCGAACCCGTCGCCCATGGTGCTCCCCTTGACTTCGCTCAGCTGTTCCCGCGCTCTGTCGTAGGTACAAGTTTCTGTCCGCTTATCGAAGAACTGGATACCAAAATTCTATGGATACGATCCCCATGCCCAAAGAAAGCGAAGTATGAAGCGGAGATCCGAGGAAGCCAAAAAACATTTTCCTAGAAAACTAAAAAAGTTGCAGAACGAGGCCTTGCCTTCACCACATTTCACCCTCTGCTGCACTTCCCACCAAGCCGAGCACGGCGGTCAGCACGCCACACCAATCCATTGATATGGCACGCCGACCGGTAAAGACTTGTAAAATTCCCCCTCGTCTGCCTGGAACCCTGGGTGACCTTGATCGCTTATCGATCGATTTTCACGAGACGGACGAGAAATCAGCCGGAAGTCCACAATATCCATTGTTCACGACCTCCTGGATGGATCCACCAGAAACCCGAGAATTCTTAAAAGACTAAACGGAAGTTTTACAACATATAGAGTAGTCCAACAGCGAAATAGACACTAGAACTCGGGGAGCATAAACGTGACAACACAATGACACTGTACACACGACCACTTCGTCGGACTATTTTCCTCTTGTTCTGGGTGGTTTGATGAGCGCCATATTTCTGGGTTCTCTCAAAAGAGACAGGCGATCGAGCTGCTCCATAATTTCGAGGCCAGTGAGGTTAGCCGTCTTAAAAAGGTATTTCTTTCCGTCTGCAAACGTCGCTAACATTGTTGGTTCACTCCGGTCGTCCACAACTTTCGTTCGCACCTCTAGCCGAGGATTCGATTCCAGAACTTTGTCAGCCGAAAGATACGTCATAGATTCTCTTGCAGACTTGATGTTCATCGTGAAAGGGTCAACGGTAAACTGGATCTCGTTTATGGGCTTCAAACTGATCAGCTTCAGCACCTTCGAGACTGCGCGTTCGTAGCCATGCCGCAGGGTGGGCTTATTCAGTAACGGTGTCAGCCGCATCCTCCAATGTACCTGCAAAAAACACCAGCTCAAGTAAATAGCGTTGCAAAACGAGAAAGTTGCGATCGAGAAGGACGGAAGGAGAGAAGAATCCACGAGAAACTCAGAAACCAAAGAACGAACAAATTTCTGTTTGGCTGCTGTCCTCCCCGGGATTCCCGCCTACCACGCCCGCGAGGGGGGGAAACGGCGTAGGCTGCGCAGCTCGCAGCAGGTTGATTGCTGATTGATAAAAATGGCACAGCATTCCCAAACTTCTTCGCTCAATGGTAAGGTTGTGAATTCATAATTCCATTCCTTTCCAAATTCTGTTCCATTCCTGGAATTCCGTTCGTTCCGAGCGGTAGCCGTTTGGAACGGTGGAATTCCTATTTGGAACACTAGCAAAAATCGGAGGAAATTTAGGAATTCCACGAGGTAAATCCATTCCAAGGGTATTCGGCCTGGAATTTACAACTTTTCTCAATGGACCATTTTCGTGTGACCCTGCGTTCTAAGGTTGTAAATTCCAGGCCGAATACCCTTGGAATGGAGAACAGGAAGGGAATTCCTAATATTCCTATATTCCTATTTCCTGTTTCCTTCTCCAGAAGATCCTCGCAAAAATCTAGAATTCCGAAGTCCCATTTGCCAGTTTAGTTCTCTTTACATACTGTAAATATTCGCTGCGTCCGCGCAGTACATACACGTACGTGACGATGCTTCCCCGTAGGGGGTTGCGCAATCCGTGAAACCGGACCGGGGCTCTACTTCACTTGTACGATGACGTACTCCGCGGACGCAGCGAATATTTACAATACCCATCTAAAACAATAACCATGATCTGAAGTCATCAACAAATATTGGTTTTGAGACTGAAAGCCAGCTGGAGATTGGCCGATCCGAACTTTCGGTTTTGTCGGACCTGAAAGTCCAAGGGAAAATCGAGGACTTACGCACAGTTGAATGCGCCGCATACTTTAGTGCGACGGATCGAAAATGCTACTGGTCGTTCAACTGAACGACCAATTAGCCTCAGTGGTACGCATGTGTGAGCCTGCATCGGGTTCAGTTTTTCGACACGATCTGCTGGATCTTCGACTGTTTACCTCGTGGAATTCCTAAATTTCCTCCGATTTTTGCTAGTGTTCCAAATAGGAATTCCACCGTTCCAAATGGCTACCGCTGTAGGGGCTTGCAATGACCACCGAAATCCTAAATGAAGAAAGACCGAGCCTGAACAAGAGTCATCCGTAATAACTTGTAAACTTCCGGTGGTGGAAGATGGTGCTGAACTTACCTTCCCGTGCCTTCAGCAACTGTCTCGTCAGGTAGAGGAACAGAAAGAATTTGGACATCCACTGTAGAGTGCCATAGATTATCGAAAAGTCTCGAATGACAAAACAAAGCTACTTCCGCAAACGAGAGCGAAGAAAAGACGCTGAGAAAGAGTCGCAAATCATGTCTGGATTTCTGGCTCAAAAACTGAACTGTGGATGATTTACAATGCTTTGCCGTACCGCAAAGCAACCCGTTAACCCGAACCTGAATAGTCTACACCGTGTTTTCCGTTTGCGCTTCGCTGACGGCTGTCCGCACTCGCTACAACGGGCTCCGAAAGGCAGAACGGATGGTTTTTCACGGCCCATGTTACTGTATTAGTCACGTGACAGGCCAGTGAACATCGCGTGGCGGGGATAAGAAAGGTTACTGCCATCAATCAAAAATTCGTGGCCAATCAAGCGTAACAATGTGCTACAATCAAACAATCCGTGATGTGAGGCCCCGGGTGTAATCCACTGAAATGTCACGTGACTGCGCGAAACCTTGGAGGTAATACAGTAATTTCGCCCATTAAGCGAAGAAGTTTCGCATTCCCTCTGAGTTCCTGAATCCTTCACATTCAAAATCCTTCCAGTTTTCCTCGGTACCTCCTCAGTTCGTGTAGCTTCTCTAACGGGATCGAAATAGTTTTTCGCAGGATGGATTACGACAGTGCTTCTAACTTGGCGCTAGAAGGATCGTTGCAGGAATCACCTGATATACTCAGCGGAAACGGTCCAAGCTGCTCAAAGGCTACCTCCATGTCCTCTTCTGCTCCGCCATCTGCTGACATCGACAACGAAAAAATCTTCTCCGCTGCAAATCTCTTCAATCCGCACGTTCACCGCGAAAACCGGTTGAGACTACAAAAGCAGAAAGCTCTGAAAGCTGTGGCGAAGTACAACACGTTTCTTAATCAGCAAAGGATGAATGAGCGCAGATGTTCTTTCGATCTTCAGACAAACGTAAGTATTTCAAGAGTTACCTCATGACGTCACATGTTTCACACTAGTTTTCACCTGGCCTTCTGACGTCAAGCGTCGACTCTGTCGGTGATGTTCTTTCCCTGTGTTTTCAGATTGTCCATGTGCCTCGTCGACCAGTTAACGTCCTTCCTGTCGACCCCGATCTAGCCAGGAATCTCGCAAATACCAATGGTTCTCTCGCTCCGACAAAGATCATGATGGTCACCAAAAGCGCCGATGCTTACCCAGTTGCACTCATGCATTATCCTGCTCAGTACGCGACCACAGTTCCAATGTAAGTCAAGCTTGCCTTCTTTAACTTGTTTACTTTCCAGTTTCCGATCTCGAACCCCTGTTGCAGATTTACCCCGAAAGAACTGAGTTTCCTGCCGCTCAACACTGCCGTCCATTCAGCGTCCTCGTTCGCCGTCCAGTGTCTCAACATGTCCGCCGAAGAGTACCAACGGTTGAAAAGCCGCGATGGAGTAAACCACGGTATTGTGGATTCCGACGAAGATTCGGACGCTTCCGATAACGAACAAACCAAGAACGAAAAGAAAGAGGAAGAGACTGTCACAGACCAGCCGGAAGAACCGCAGCCTGGTACCGCGAGCTCGAAGAAAAGAAAGCAAAAGTCCGACGAAACTCCGCTGAAAGGAACTACCAAAGAAACCGAACGACCCGATCCTGGAATTGCCAATGTAAAAACAGACAACTTATGGTTTCTTTCCGATCGTTTGAGATTTTTTATTTTTTAGGTGAGCAAGGAGCTGGATATGTCGGCCTTGCCGGCTCCGAAAGAAGAGATGTATCCTTGTCCGCCCAACAAATGCTACGCCTGTCACGTTCGAGAGCGCCAGCCCGTCATCAAGTCCGAGTACGACTTTGCGCCACCGAAGAAGAAGAACAGGAAAGTCCTCCCCGAAATGAACGCTGCCATGCTGGATAAAGAAAAGAAGATTGGTTGTTCAAAATGCGAGAAGAAATGTAAGTCAGCGTTAGTCAGACAAGCTGTAGTAGTGGAAGGTAGTGGAAGGTAGTGGAATTGTAGACAGGCTGTAATTGTTCCTTCTTTGCAGTTCATCCCAGCTGTATGCACCTTCCCAAGGCAACGCTTTTCTGTATCACAAAGTATCCCTGGCAGTGTCCTGACTGTAAAATCTGCCTAAAGTGCACTCGCGCGACCCAAGAGGTAATTTTTCCCCTTTGTTTCTGCGAAGTGAGATTTATCATCGGGTTGATTTTATTCGGTGCAGGAAAAGCTGATGTTCTGCGATCTTTGCGATCGAGGGTACCACAGTTTCTGCGTCGGCGTACCGCGCATTCCCCACGGACGATGGTTGTGTGAACAGTGCGCCAAGTGTTCGCAGTGTGGCTCCGAGAAAGCCAACCTCAACGGCAAACGAGGTCGCGCCTGCATATGGCAGATCGATGTAAGTTCCAATAACTCCGGCTGTGATTTTTGGCCCGCTTGTCAACAGTCCTGTGAAAAGCTAACGGAAAGAAACTGACTGGCTTTCCACTGATCAGCGCAGTATTGTAATTCACTTGCTGAAATTGACTTGTTTTTCTGACAGATCTTTCTTTGCAGTGGGAAGAAGACGATGAGGGCAATGTGACGAGCGTGAGCTCGCTGTGCTTTCCGTGCCATAAGTAAGTGCCACTGTGCATCTAGCAGCGATCGTCTGTATTTCCGACGTCTGGACGTACAGATTTAATGAAACGATCAAGGTCCGGTTATCGATTGCATCTGTTTGCACTTTACAGGAAAGCAAAATTGGCGAAGGGAGGAGATGGCGAAGTCGTACCGGAAGATGAGCACGGAGAGGAATCTAATGCCCTTTCCGAGCACAAGGTCTCATAGATTAGGGTTTAACTTTTAATCAACTCTGTTTTTAGTGCAGCTCGTGCCACACTAATGTCGGTATGCATTGCTACGTTTTTATGAAAGCTGTTCCGTTGGTTTGCTTCACTAATTTGTTGGAATTTTTTCTTGCTGTAAAGTTTTTCCATGCGAAATTGCGAGGACGGAGAAGTTCAGCTTTACCAAGTCCACTTTTCGATATCGTGATAGACGATATAACGGTGCTTCGCGTCTTGCGAAGGGAATAGTCTGAAGAGGGCTCTAGGTCAAAGGTTCTCGTTGTGAGCCTCGTTCTTCCTGGTTCCAGCTGTCACTTTCTCGCATTCAAAATTGGTAATGAAGTATGATGGTTGTTCGGAGTGGCTTTTAGGCGAGCTATATGTGCTTCCGGATGTGATCACTCATCCACTGATTTAATGTCTTCCATGAAACCGATCGCGTACCCTGAAGTAGGCTGCGAGTTTCGCCATGGCGTTAGAGCCAGAACAGCAGAGAACCGGTGTGACGTCATTTGAGTAGTTTCAACTACATCGAGTACGCACGTCAGCCTCAGCTGTCGTAAACTTTCTTTTTCGACGAAGTGATCTCGCACTCACAGTATCGCACTCGCAGTCTCGCACTGATCCAGCACGGACGTACCGTGAGACAGCACGAGCTTGCCATGGTGCAGCGATGAACGGGTGATTTACTCAATAAATTACCCAAACACAGAGCGGGCTTCGCAACATTAAGTGCAGCCCAACTTTGGAACGGCAAACAGTCAATCGATATTTTTCATATGAAAAATGCCGTTCCGAATGTCGTTCGAACACCAGGTCTCCTCTTCAAAGGGTAAGATTTGCGCACTGATGATAAAGTTTCCCTGTTGCACCGGTTCTTGGCAGGTCGTAAGTGACAGTTCCGTGATTTTGGATATTAGGCTCACGAGTCAGTAAATCTCCCGTCTCCACCGCTGCATCCATGCTGATCTGTCAGTGATCTGAATCTCGCAGCTTGTTGGTGTTTGCGAAATATGATCTATATGAAAAACGCTCTTACCGACCCAAGCTCGCTGTTTATAGTTCCACTGGAAGGTCGATATCAACCTAGCTAACCGTGGCATCGATACACTCACACACGTTGAGTCGACGGTGAGTCAATCTCGCAACTACTGCTACTACGGAGGAATCGCCCAGGAAAGTGTCGAGCACGCGGAATTTTCGATAGGTGCTGTCAACAAAGGAGAGTTTTGCCCTCAAAGTCGCTCAAAGTCGAAAGTGGATTCACAAACCTGGTAAGCCCTCAAGCTGGTAACTTGTTGTCTATTAGGTTTGCGCTTCAAGACGGTATCTCTCTTGGACTCTAGTGCTTTCTTATCTAGGTTCGCGTACAGGCTAGAATACGCACGCGACGACGGCCTTGATGCCTGACAAGTCTCCACCAATCACGCTGGAAGGTTTTCTTGGTCTTTGACTCGGCGTCAGGACGAGTGGCGGATGATATTTCCGGTCGTTTGGGACGGCTGGAAATCAATTGGCGTGTTGTGGTGACGTTTTTCGTTTGATGGAATCATTCGAACAAATCGCCGAGATGATGCCCTCTTATTTGTTGTCTGGCATTCCCGGGGCCATGGGATATGCATATTATTATATGAAAAATACGGGACGCGTAAGGACTACTCAAACTTCTTAAAAGCGATCGATCATTCGGTCGTCTCCTGGGAAAATTCCGCGTGAATTATTAATATATTTTATTCATTGTTCGTAGGTGCCTGAGATCTTCGCTGGAGAAGGTCCTTTTATCCAGCTGCTTCAGGAAACCTGTCCCATCTTGAAGGAGGAATATCGACCTCCGCCTCTAGTCCATGAATCTCGCTTGATGACCATCTTGGCAGCTGTAGGAAGACATCGTGGCTTGAGTTATCCCTACATGAGGTTAATTAAATCCAAATTACTGATTTTCGATTTCACCGTGACACCATGACGTCACTGCGGATATCTGTCCATTGCAGTTGATATTTGGTTGGTTGGCTTGAGTTGAGAATGCTAATTAATTTTGTTTTGCAGGGAAGTCTTTGAAACGTCTGACGGAGCAGAAATTGCTCTTGACTGGTGGGATCCTCGGTTGAAGCCAGAATCGCCAGCTGAAGTTCCCGTAGTGCCATCTTCACTTCTCGACTCGCTCAGTTACTACTACAACTCACTACCGCATCTTCGCATGCTACAGCTCCAGCTTCACATGCGCATGCCTCAGATCCAGATTCCCTACTTCGGTCCCCTTCGCCGCTCTGCCTCGGCTGCGGGCATCGAACTGGCTCACCTCGAACACTCAGCCCTTTCTGATGATGACTCGGAGGTGGATTCCGGAGCGTATAGTCCGAAAGGAGAACATGCCGTTTCCGAGAAAGCCCATTCGGAACGCGCACCTTCACCCGAACTCGGTACGTTTTCTAAAATTCGGTTTAGCTTTTTGTTCTCCTGGTTCGATCGTGGCATGCTGTTGTAGATCTATCAGAGGATCTGGACGAAGAACGGATACATCCGTCGTACACGTTGGAAGGCATTCCTGAAGGTGAGGGGGAGTTTGGCTTGGACGACGTGAAAGTTCCTGTGGGAAAGGGGGAAGAAGAGGTTCCGGAGGGACACGAGGTGGTGGAACAGACGCCTTCGGGCATGTCACTGTTTGATTCCCTGAGTTACTACTACACCAATTTCCTACCGCATTTACGCATGCCGTATCTTCAAATACCAAAGGTTCTGACTTCACTGAAAAACTACAACACCTTACAGGAAGTCGAGCAAGCGTAAGAAATTGGAACTGTCAGCTTTTTCCCAATGCAGAAGCCGTGTAAAAGGCTTTGCTTTTGTAGGGTTGGTGAGGCGGCAGCTCCTGCAGACAAGGAATCCATGCCGTCGATTTCCGCCGATGTTCCTCTGTCGTACACGCCGGAAGGCATGCTGGATCGGGCAACTGCCTCGATATCCAGAGAAGCCAGTACGAGTATGACGGATGGAGTTCCTAGCAAGTCGGCGGAAGAAGTCAAGGCTATTCCGAAAACGCAGCCAGTCCAGACAGTTCCCACACCGAACGGACTGGTCCTAATCCTGCCTGGAATGACCGGTGACTCCACCAGGAATTACGTTCAAGGACTGGTCCAAGTCGTCGAACAACTCGGCTTTTCGTAAGAAAACTCTTGTCCGACTAACTTCAGCTTGCTGACCTGACGGAGCATTCTTTCTTCTTTGCAGCGCTGTCGTGATGAACTATCGAGGAGCCACTGGGAACTTGCGAGGATGCTTCATGGGTGAGTCCGGTTGAGATCCACTGTGTGCTCAAATTCGCGAAGATCGTTTCCCAATCTGGCGCACGGCTTCAGCTAGTAACACCAAAACTGTGCGCCACATAGGAAAATTCTCTAATCTAATTTGTTTGCTGATCTAATTTGTTTGCTTGCGATGGGTTTTCTTGTGTTGACCGAGTATTTATCACTGTAGCGGATACCACGGACGTCGCCCAGGTTATTCGACATTTAAAGCAACGGTATCCGACAGTGCCTATCGTGGCTATCGGCGTGTCCCTCGGAGGGTAAATATGCATTTTTCTATGGTAAATTTGTTTCGTCCCGATAATCGTTTCCGGTGTGCGCTCTAAAGTTATTCAAACTACGTGGCCGTGAATACTGAAAAGAGAAGTGTGTTCCATGTCTGTCTGCCTATCGTTCATTTTGTGGTCTGTTGGCCTTCCGGGAAGCCTAGTGTTGAGTGTTGACTGCCAATAAAGAGCTGGAAGGTCGGCTGACTGTCAACAGGCGACATTGCTGATTACATAAGCGGCCTTGGCTGACTGAGCGGTAATAACGTGCTTCTCTTGTCTATTGTAGAATCCTGCTGACAAACTATGTGGCCAAGTGCGGTATGGCTAACGAAGACTCGCTGCTCTTGGCGGTCATGACCGTCTCCGTGGCCTGGAACTTTTTCGAGTCCGCCAAGGTTCTTGAGGAACCGCTGAATTGGCTGCTCTTCAACCGAATGCTGACAAGAGCACTGTGCGACGCGGTGCAAAAGTAAGATTAGTTCACGAACTTCCGTAACTGTCGAAAACATCGGTGATGTTTTTAAAAAAACTGATAATTCAAGAAACAATGGTGTAAAATGTGGATAAAGAATCAAACCTTTTCTTTTGAGGCCGTCCGCGGCCAACCTGGGAATTTGCTTGTTGAGCCCAAACTGAGCTCTTTTTACATCAAGTGGTAGATTTCGATGTGATACAATCAGATCTCAGCGCGACATCCGCTACAGCCATGGAAAACCATGGACCAGTAGCTGAAAGATTGCCTGGCCACTTGCTCTCGACTCGAGTCAGGGGTGAATTACCACACAGTCAGTCAGTGCTTGTCCTTATCGAAACTGTTTTCTGCTGCGCGCATGGAGAAACAAAACGGCCAGGTTTTACTGGTGACGCATTAAATCCGCCAGTTTGTAATCTTCGCCGCTCAGAGAGAATGCAAGCGCAAAAGAGTCAAGTCGGAAACCAGTTGGCTGTGATCGTTGATCCACCATTGCAAAATCAGACCTAACTTCGCGATAATGGGTCAGACGAAGTCGTGCTTTGCAGGCTATGGTACCCCATTGATTACTCTACGAAGTAGCATTGACGGTTTGAAACTGACCTATGACAGCCCAGAAGAAAAAACCGTCGCTGAAGAAATTGAAATTCACGAGTTTCCCACGTTGATCGCGGACGGCCTCCTTTCTGATATTTTCTTGACAATTATACCGTAGTACTATTCTTGTAAGTTTGCCTTTGGGAGTGCATAAGAGTCTTATCGGAGTAGCGACCGAAAAGATTTTTTATTTATGGTAATTTTTTTCTTCTCAACAGACATGAGGAAATTCTTGGCAAGGCTTACGATCTGTCTGGTTTGGAGAATGTGCGAACGTTACGTCAGTTCGATGAAAGTCTGACGTCGAAAATGTTCGGCTACGCCAACGCCGACGATTACTACCGATCGGCAACCCTTCATGACAAAGTGGCGCACATCAAAACACCACTGCTGGCTATCAACGCTGCCGACGACGTTTTCTCACCCTATGACGGTAATTAAGAATCCTTCCGGATGAGACGATAAACAGAATGACGACTTTGCTGTTTTTCTCCAGCCATACCAAAGGAGGAAGCCAAGGCGAACCCAACCTTATGCATCCTCGTCACGTCCCATGGAGGCCATATTGGCTTCCTGGAAGGAAAGAATCCCTTTGGCACCAACTATGTCGAGCGAGTCGCCCAGCAGTTCGTCAAAGCTGTCTTCGCCAACCAAGAGAAGGTTGCTGGCATGTCTCGGGTGGATGAGCAGCCGGAACCTTCCAATATTGATACCGGCAGCCGCAGGCCTAGCATGGATGTTTCACCGTCAGACGACGTGAACTTTATGGACGCCTTGAGCCATGTGACGACGCTCGATCAGGAACCGGATATAAGTTCGAATACCGTTTCGGCACTGATCGACGGTTGAGTGGAGTTAGATTCGCTTGTTGTTACTTGTTAGCCTCTGATATGTGTGAAAGGTGTTTAGTCAGGATAGCTTTTCCGGTATGTTTTCACGCAAATGATAGTCTTTCTCACTGTATTTCCGGGTTTCATACGATTTTTCGCGTTGTCTGTGGACCATTCACTAGTGATTTGTGATTCTTTTGCGGATTTACTTGACTTACTTGCTTTTTACTAGTGCACTTCGATCTCCTTACATCTGGTTCCTTGTTCATTTCTGACACGACCACACCTGTTTTGTGTTTTCTGAGGTTTTGAAGGTTTGTGGAACAGAATTGGGGCATATCTCGAACGATTCCTGTAATGAAACAATCAAATTCGAAGCGACTGGCTTTCTGAAAAATATTCTTCAGATCATGCTTTTCAAGGGATACTAAACTTGGAGAAGTGGCGCCGCTCGACAGGGGGAAAGGAATCCAAAGGATGACGAGTTTGGAAGGTCAGATCAGCTTCAGTTCTTCGGTCCTGAGGTTAGAGGAACAGTCACTTCCGCCTTCAACAGCCTGTGTCTTTCGTCAGGGCGAAGACGAATCATCATGTCCACAGCCGCACAGCTCTTCCGCCTTTGATTGTGGGCTGCATTACAGCGGATCGACTTGAGATCATATTGGGCAATCGCTAGCTTGCTACCTTCCCTTCCTCAGCGGTATTTAGTGTCATCTGGGGGTTAACTTCGGAAGGCAGGTAACTCAAAAAGTCGTGCTGAAAACTCGTCCAGCACAGGCGCATCATTTGAGGGCTTACGTACAACGCTTCAGCACGTACGTCCATTCTTAAGACCTTGCAATCTTCGGCGGCATCAGAGCTTTGTCAATCAGACCTTTTTCGCGACCATTAAGTTATCAAAAAGGAACAGTCGGCGGTATGAATGGACCAGGAAAGACTCGAAGTATCGAGCAAGTGTCCTCGCCCCGGCCAGGAAAGGTATCAGAATGTCTTCTCACTGTCCCGACTCCCGTTCTGCGGCGGCGTCGGAGGACCGTGTCGCGAACCCTAAAAAGAAAATAGATAGTCACTGATGAACAGTAATGACTTTGTGGTCATTTAGGAAGAGATGATGAGACAAGCGACTTACCGCGGCCAGAACACTCATCAGAATGTCTTCTCGAAGGTGTTCAGCGGTCACCATACCTGTCAGCGACGGGGTGTCAGGATCAGCATCAAGAAAATCCATTTGTAAAAACGACAGCATTAGCAGAGCATCAATGAACCTCTCAAATATTTTTGCCGCGGCGAGTGTAAACCGGAAGTGCGCCAGTTGTGCCTGCAAAAGCATGAATCCTACAGGTGGCGCTGTTCTGTTCCGGAAGTTTGGTTCGCTGGCTTCGTACAGACCGATTGGATGACGATGACGGGGCGTGGGTGGACTTCCAATATCAAAAATCTTGATCTCGCACCACAGCTTCAGGTGTACCGTGTACTACTGAAACTTGTTTCGCCTGTTCATGAAGGACAGATATCACAAGGAAGAAACTTGGGCGTACTGTAAGCCTTGTACGATTTCCCCGTGGGTTCGAAAGGGTACGAGCGTACGTACGTACCTGAACGAGGGTATCATCTGTCTATGCTGGACAAAACCTTTGGCGAATGACCGTGTAGCGGTAGTGTAAAAATTTTTCCAGAAATTTGCTGCGAAAAGAGAAAGCTAATGGCTACGCAAGAACAGAATCAGGATGAATCAGAAAGTGTTACATCACGAAGCCCGATTTCAAGGCTGGGTTACGCCCCGAAACACATCAGTAAAAAGGAATGAGACATCTGGTTACATAATTCCCCAACCAGACTACTCCTGTCACCATTCTTCGATAGCAAACACATAGACCGGAAATGCTAACAAAGATTCCGTAACAGGCCGAGAAGACCGCGAAACGAGAGGTTACATAATTGAGCATACAGGAGACTGGCCGGAGTGCTGACAAGCGCTTGTAAGGTTGAACAATGTGAGCCAAGGTCTTCCGCTTTTCCAGACGTCGTCATCGCTGCTGCTCTCTCATGATGTAACTACTCAATGATATTGTTACGGCTCTTCAGCACGCGTAACATCCGGAAAAAGTCTTGCAATCTTTCCGATACAGGCTCGGGGACGAAAATACTGCTTTGCGAGGCGGAATTTACCTGCAAAAAAGAGAAAAATGCAATCATAGTGTTTCCATTTTCAGTCTGACTCTTTCCATCTTCCATGAGGCATAAAGACGTCTGGGCTTACACACCAAGTTTCTCATCTAACTTAATTCAGAAAATTGAGAGGTGATCGGTAGAAGAAGGAAACTCTTTGCGATTACTCGTCGATTAGTCCCTCCCGGGAAACGATAGTATTAAAAATCGCTTTCTGATGAAAATTCAAGGTTGGATAGCAGTTATGCTGATGGTGGTCTTACATCACAGAAAGGTTTGTCCCTTGTAATCAGGGAGAGGTGGGCGAAGAGGACGCCGAGACCCAAGTGGTGCGCTGATGCAGTGCATCGTGGAGCGCGTCGTTCGTCGACTGAAAGTCGGGATCCAGCCGGTGACTCTCGCCGAGATCTTGTAGAGCTTGTTCTAGTTGACCTGTCAAGTACAGAGACAAAGTATCGGTGTGCTGCTCACTAAACATAACCGGTTAGTGCACTGTACATTCAAACAGATAAAGTTCAATCGAGATGCAAATCTAGCGCAAACAATCAACCCCGTTTGACACGCGCACCCTGTTTGCTAGAAGCCAAGAACGGACATCCGACATCAAAACGTCTTTCGAGCTTCTCACAGAAGTACTCCAGAATTCTCCACAGCTTGTGGTGTCTCGAAAAGGCAAGAACTAATATATGCACCTCTTATTTCGCAAGAAGATGGTTAAGAAGATAGGTTTTCCAGACTAGAATTTTTCGAAAATTTCTCAAATTCTTACCGAGCCTGTAGTGGACGAGTCCTCGATTGTAATATGCCACCGCGAGCTGATCGTCCAATTGCAAGGCTGAAGTGAAGTCCTGAATCGCAGCGTCAAAGTCCACGAGAAGGTAGCGAACCAAGCCCCTGTTGTTGTACGCCAAAGCCAGTCTTTCGGAGCTGAAATATGGAAAGAAATATTTCCGGACAATTTCACGAAAAGGGAAACAGGTATACGGGCGAACTTACAGATCATTCGAATTCTTGCGTCCTCTGTCCATCTCTGCAGCGCAGTATCGGATGTATTCCGTGTAGCGTCTTTCAGCTTCCTTGAACTTTCGTTCCGATTCCAGCCGTTTCGCCTCTTCGAAGAGCATCTCCAGAGCGGCCATCCTCAGTCGTTCTCCTCACCACTCATCTGCAAAAGAACGAACTAAGCTTGCGAAATATTCGGATGGGTATTTGCGATCGCGTACAACGAACGACAAAGCTAATCAAGTTAGCGGATTACAGTGCACCACTGTTTATGCATCTGACCTAAATCGCCAGTTTGCAGTTCAGTATGCGCAGTGGCGGGGAGAAAGTAAAGCAACGCGATTGCCTGAAAATAGACGAAACACACAAAGAGAGATCTTATTGCGGTTACGAATCAAGGCGAAGGATCCATGTTTGTGTTGGGGTTGTTTCAAGCTGCCGCGGAACAAGGGATAAAGGAACGGATATTACGCGTATTTTCACAAGAGCCGAGGAACATGTTGACAAGTCGATGACGAGACTGGCGCAGCTGCGCTCTTTCTCTCCGTACGGCCTACGTCTGCCAAGGTCAGTTTCGTAACGAAGGGCATCGGGTCGTCAAGCGACTTGATTGATCTACACTCGACCTGTAGTCTGACACATGATGTTAACCACCACTATGAATGAATGCCCCCGTTTCGTTTCAATTTGTACTATTTAAAACATCGCCTTCTCAATTACAATTTATTCAGCGGTGTGCAGCCATGGCTCGCGACATGGCCTCCACAGTTCAAACCCCGCTGTTGACGTTCTTTTTGCGTTCCTTGCCAACAGTATTCCTGAAGCGTAGACTTCCTCTAGGACTCGCTGGCCCTCTACATAGGGATCCACCAGGCACTTCAGAAATGCTGTACATCCTCAAAATGTGTCAATCGATTCGACCATTCGATATCTATAACGAGCAAGCAGATAGCTTTTCCAAAGCTTTTGCGAATTCGACGTGACATCTTTCAGTTATAACTCGGGAAGAGACTTCTTCGTACAAAAGCAGCAATCCAAAGACATAAAACCGTTCAAACTAGAAGAGACTACCAGAACGCTGTGCTAAAAACCATAAGTAATCGAAAGCTACAGTCAGTTAGCCATGATAACCATAAAAAATCAACGGAAGAAACAATGTTCGTAAATGCAGCGTCGAATCAAATAACTGAGGAGATCAAAGATCTAACAAAAGTAAATCCAACTAAAGATCGATAGGTTATAGACGATAACAGAAGAACATTTAGTCATAATCCCGGAAGACTGGTCCATTTTTAATTCAATAAAATTAAGAGTCCGCCAACTGACAACGATCGTACATGTCCATTAGTTCCTTCGGCTTGTACTGATGCAACACCAGGATATTCTTCAGGTCCTTGTCAATCTTCCTTGCACAGTCGTAACAACGTACGATGTACTCCGAAGAATTGTCTTCCTTCTGCTTGATGAAGAGAACGTTGAAGACTTCCGCCTGAGACGAAACACAAATTCAAGTGCACACAAAGCATTTCGATTTAAGACAAGCAAACTTGACAGATCGTTCTTCCAAGCGGCGCACGGCTTCGGCCAATCACACCGAAAAGGTGCGCCAAACGGGAAAGCATTTTCGTCTAAGTTGGTTTGATTACCGCGCTCCCAATCGAATTTCTATTGCCTTACCTCACAGTCTTCACAATAGTGCGCATTCTCGTTTTTCTCCCTTGCCTGGTACTTTATTGTCTTTCCCTGAGCTTTGAGGTGCTCCAACAACACGTGACAGTACTTCATGGACCGACGAAGTGTCAGCCGGATCAGCTTCCACAGCTTCTCGTCCTTCTTCTGAAAGATGACATTGACAGCGATGGACCATGTCAGGTGGACCATAGGGACGATGGACTTGTAGCTTTGGAGTTTGTTCCACTCGTAGCGCTCAGCACCCAGGTAATACTGTTCAGGAGTGAATGGTCCGACGTTCCAGGCAATGTTGTTGCACCAGCCGATGGCTTGTACCCAATGGACGGTTCCCGCGTTGACCCACACCAGATCGCCGGGACGTTGGGTGAAGCGGTAGACAGGCACGTTGGCGTTCCGTAGGTCCGTCAGGTTGGGCCACCACGAACCGTGAAGGAAATGCACATCGTTCCTGGAAAAACACAAAGCCATTAGTATGGGATAAGTATGAAACCAACGGCAGAAAAACGGCGCCGACACAGAATTCCACATTTTCTTGATGGGTACGGCGACGACTGTACTGTCGTACAAAATGATGAGTCTTTTGAACGAAGCCTCCTTCCTTTTTCCTGGCATACCAGATCATTCACGATATTGTCTATCCCACTTGCAGCTCGTGAGGCAGATCGTGGTTAATTTTTATGTATTATTTATATCTGCAATTCAAATACGGTAGAAAGATGATCTTCGCATTAGTCTGGAAGGAAGAAAGTGTGCAAGAATTGGCAGAAAGGGCTCTACTCATCCTCATTACGTGTCGTAAGCTTTTGAAATCCATGAAGTACGTTCGAGTTACAGCTCGCAGGGGAAATTGACCAAGATGAGATTAATTACACTGCCACCGGAGGTCGACCATGTATGAAAACAAAGCAAATCAATAACCGGTTCTTTATCCATTGATGCTACCCAGCAGTTTCGCCTTGTTGGCCTGGACGTATTCGCGGAAGGTGGTGGCTCGCTGTCCCGTCACGAAGGGCACATCATCTCGTACCGTCCCAATGTAGCCCATCCCGCCGTTCCTCACTTCACGGAAGAAGACCCTCAAGCCGTCTCCATACCACTGTTCCATGAACTTGTAAGCGTCTAATGCCTTCTTGAAGTCCTCGTCGGTCTTGATGGACACATTGATGCGTTGTCCCAGTTCCTCCGACAGGATCTGAGCCATCTGCGGACCATCGAGGACTTCGCTGCTCAGCCAGTACTCCTTGCCACCATGGCGTCGTGGACCTTCCTTCAAGCACGTCGCCGACACTGCGGCAATGTCCTTCACAGCCACCCAGCCTACCCGTTGATTACCCCAGTAGTAATCATAATTACCACCCCGAAGACTGCTGACGTTCTCCATGAAGCAGTTGGGATGCACCAAAGTCCAAGCCATCCCTAGTCAAAACAAAAACTACTGTAACTACTAAGTACAAGTGTCCACAAGAGTACCTAAACTGGTACTAAAGCAGTACAGAAATTTATCCTTGGGTATACCTGAAGCTTGCAGATAGGTATCCAACAGCTGATGCCACGACAGATGAGGATCGATGTTGTCCCACTGGTAGTAGACGGTGATCTTGACGACATGCTGGACTCCTGCTTTGATGGCTGCGTCGATCAGCGTCTTACCCTGCGTCAACATGGCCACGCTGTAGCCCGTCACGAGGAAGAGTCGATTGACGCCGTTAAAGGCTTGTCCAAAGGAGGAAGGCTGGTCCATGTCCATGTAGACGGCGTCCTTTCCTTCGGCCTTCCATGCAGCTACCTGGTCTTGCTTGCGAGAAGTGTAGCGGACACTGACGCTGGAATGCTTTTCCAGCTCGTGAATCACCTGTCCTCCAACCTGGCCGGTGCTGCCCAGCACCAAGATGGTGGGCTTCTTGCCACTGTCGTCCGAGCCCAGCATGTTGGCGATACCTTGCTTGATGTGATGGACCGTATTGTTCATCGTATTCATCGTGTAGCTGAAGGAGCGAAGCTCGAAGGATAAAAGGGCAAGGCGAGAAGCTGAAGGTTGCAGGAAGGTGGCTGCAGCTGCAGGAGTAACAAAGACGGAACGACTGAAAGCCTGACACCGAACAAAGAGCCTTAACATCGAGCAGATCGAATCGGGCTTTACAAGCAGATGAAACACAGTCTACGTACACAGTCGATGCGTACGAATGCCTGGTATAAAGTGCCAGCGATGATTTGAAACTCGACAGGCAGCCAAGCCAACGGCAACAGGCTTCCAGGCACCAACGGCGATGAATGACTTCCTTTCTAATAACCAGTCATATGCTTCCGGGAGCAATTATAATGACCAAGCAGTTTTCCCGACACACTTTATGAAGCCTGCCGAGGAACTACTCAGACAGTTTACCTGGATAGGTAATTCGAAAGCTAATTTACGAAACGCAAGACTTTTCCCCCTAAAAGAATCAAGTAACCCTCGAAATCAGTGGCAGACCCAATCAAAGCAGACAACTACGCAAGCGCATCCAAGGAAGCGCCGCGAGATCCTTATTCTCAGTTTCTGACCGCGACACCTCACATGATCTTGTTATTGTATAGTTTGCAAGTCATCGTAATTAGTTGACGCGGTCACGGTGTGAAGGCTCCACTAAGACAAACGCTACAAGCCCCGAAGTATACCAACGACATGACGCGCACCCAACAGCCGAGAGGAAACGTCCCCGCATTTCCTGCTTTCGTTCCTCCCTCAGTTTCGTTCTATTTTCCTGACAAAAATGTTTTCCGCAAATTGTTCGCTACTGCACTTACTTTTCGCATAGTTGGTTGATGACACCCCAGTACTCATGGGAGACACAGAACCATTCGCAGTCGCCCGGACCGATGTTGATGTTGACCGAGCAGAAGTTGAGGTTCTCCTGGTGTCCAGGCGTCCGACACCCCGGGATCTTCATGTACAGCTGGACACTGTTCATGCCCAGGATGGTGTGCTCCAGATGGCTCAGCATGTTCTTAGCCGCCTTTACCTTAACCAAAGAAGGCAGCTTGTCCAGCTCGGCCAACTGGGCTCTCCAGATGCTGGGATCGGACAGGTCCACGTTCGTACCGAACCTGATCATGTTTCCGCTCTTTTTGCCTGCAACGACAAAAACAAACGACCAATGAAAACCTTTGTTTCTGCATCTTCCTGTATGTCCAAATCCTACTGCTTCCATTCGATAAAATCATCACTTCTTTGCGAATAGTCGAGAGCTCGGCAAACAAACTCGACCGAATTGTTTTCCCTAGTGGCGCACATCTTCCATGATATTGACTGGAAGCGTGCGCCACTTGGGCGAGCGGTCTGGTCGAGTCTGACTGGCGAACTCTCAATTCAGAGTCCATCTAATTTTCTTCGCCAGTGTGCGTTTTTTCACCTTTGTCCTTCTTGGAGCCGGAATTTGTTGAGTCCGTGTCCGATGGTGGTGCTTTCCCTTCGTTCTCTTCCTGCAAGGCTTTCTGGAAGTCTGTCGCTTGACAGATGCCATACTTGGAGACCGTGGAGAAAGTCCGGACGCTTTCACACTTCCATATGCGCTCCGCACCCAAAGCATCAAAATTATCCTGTCACAACGGAGCATTTGCATGACGAAAGAATCCTTCTTCTCTATAAATATGTCACATCTGGACTTACGTCGGGACTTTGTTTCTTCTGGGTGCGGATTTCGATGGTGTGGTCAGGTGCGGTTTCGACCAGCGTCTTGGTCGAGAAGAGGCTGAGATCGAGCTTCAGAACGTTGCTCAGGTTCTTGACAATCATACACGGTTGCCGCAGCAGATTGTTCTCCAGGTCGAGCGACATGGCTTCCTTCTTGTTCTCCACGTAGACACAAGGCGTCTTCGGGTCCAAGGCACTCTTGGGCAGCGGCGGCTGAGGTGGCTTTGGAGGTACAGGAGGCGACACGTTGTCACTCAACAAGTTCAACCTACCGGGAAACCCACTCGCATCAACATCAACTTGAATTTCATCGCTACTTTCATTTACATTGAACTGGTCGAAAGCTGTAAATCGTCCCTCTTGGAGCGTGAATTTCTACCATGTTCCGTACAGTTATGAAAATTTACCTGAGGTGTTGGCCGCTCAGTTTGCCGTAGTCCAGTGACGCGCATTCCGCCAGGATGTCCGCGGCGGTCCTCTTGACGAGTTCGTCAATCTTTTCCAGGTGCTTCGACAGACCAATGTCGACGGTCGGCGAGAAGCTCATGAGTGGGAAGGGCTGGTCTCGGAGGCTCTGTACTGCAGCCATCGAAGCTCCGTAGGGTGTCTTCGGGCTAGTGAGGGTAGCTTGCTGAACTTGTTGAACTTGTTGCGCTTGTTGACGGAGCTGCTCGAGAAGCTGCTTCTGAGGAGGAGCAAGTTCATGCTGAAATGGAAAAGCTCGGTCGAAGATCGGTTGAAGGACGAAAGAACAACTCGCATTTAACATCTGTTTGTTACTATGAACGGTCAGTCTTTCGATGCCAATGGCGACATTCGAAAAGAGTTCTTGTGGCTCTGTGTGACTCAAAATAGTGCACAAAGCAACTTTTACATTTCGGAAGGGAAAACTGATTGTCTAACGGACCTCGGTCTGCGTAAGAATATTCAGCAGAGTGATTTGCTGCGCGTTGAGAACAGGAAGAACCGACGTTTCCGGTAGGAGTGTGGTTTTCTTGACCGTCTGTGGTGGGCGGTGTCCCGCAGTCAATTCGGCCGCAATCGGAAGAGCCAGGGCTTCCTCAAGAGATGGCAGCTGCTTCGGTCTACGACAAAGCGGCATTGAATTGAAATCAAATTTTCCATTTGTGAAGCTGTTTCTCAGCGGGTTAATTGAGTACGCGTACTTACAATGCGTCGAAAATAGCTGGCGAGGTCTTCAGAGCGTTTTCCAGAATTTCGATTCTGTGCGAGATGGCCGGCGTCGCCTCCGTCTTGCCGTACTTGATACCGTTCTGGTAACAGTGCAAAGCATCAGAGAACTGCTGGAGACTTTCGTACAGCATACCCAGGTCGAACCACGCCGGACTGTGGGACTTGTCCAGCTGGACGGCACAGACATAAGCTTGAAGCGCGTCCATCGGCTGGTTCTGTTGCTGATAGAGCGTCCTAAAAGAAAAATCAACAGTCAACAACTCCACACCTTCACTTCAAACAAAATCCAGATAAAACTTTCGAATGCTGTTATCCGGTCAGAACTCAAGCCAAATACCACCCTATTAATACTCCCATGTCACTGTGCGATGTAGTTGCGTGAAAAACGATATGGAAACTCGGCATTCAAAGTCGAACGGATTGTTTCACGCAAGTGGCGCACTATGCCAGCCAAAACCACCAACAATGTGCGCCACTGCCACTTATAGGAAACCGATCTGATCGATTTTGTTTACCGAGCTCCCATATACTGAATTTTGAAGCGGGTTCAGCAGCTCTGTTATGGAGGTGTTTACGTACCCGATGGAGCACCAGGTATCAGCATTGGCCTCCGACTTATCAATGGAGGAGCGATAAGCGGAGAAGGCGTCGTGAACGCGGGACATTGCGGCGTAACAGCGACCCATGAAGTACCACGTCTGGCCATTGTTGGGGTCGTACTCGATGGACTTGGACAGGCACTTGATGGCCGACTCGTCGCGTTGGTTGCGATGTCCAAACTCCTCCACTGTGTGGAACATCCATCCTAGCTGGCGAAGAACTTCGGCTCGCAGCTGGTTATCGCAGGTCGGCGACTGGATAACCTTCTCGTAATACGCCTTGGCCATCTCATATCGACCTTGGAGTTCGTAAACATGGCCGATATGAAAATTGACTGCAACAAGAAGAAAGGTGTGTCATTGAGAAGATTTACGAGGACATTCAACCAGAGATAAAAGTCAACGATAACACTGTAATTTCATTTGAGAAATCATGGATAACCATGAAATGAGTTTTTCCGACAGTACAGCGGGAAAAAAACGCACAGCAAACTTAATAGGATTCTTTTCTACAGTAGCGCATGTTCTCAGTGCTAACGGCTGTAAGGGCTCGCCACTTGGAAGAACAAGCCTGTCCAGTTTATTTTCAGTAGCGCACGCTTCCATTGCTACTGAGTGGAAGTGTGCACCATCTGGAAAACGAATATTGTCGAATACTGTCAAGTTTGTTTGCCAAGTTTTTAGAAATACGTTTATCAGGGAAGAGATTACTCACTCATTTCCTTGGTCTCGGTGAAGGTTGTGGGGTCGTTCATGGTGCGTCGATAGTATTTGTAAGCTACATCATAGATCTGCAGGTGCTTGAAAATTAATCCCAGCTTGAAGAGCACCTCCTGCGCCCGCGTGAAGGCGGGATCCAAATACAGGGCATGTTGGAAGGCAGTTGATGCACTGTAACACAAAATAAACATCAAACGGTGATCAAACCCCTCCGTCACAATTCCACATTCCGCACCTACCAAGAACAAACACTAACAAAAAGCCGAAAGCACAACACCCACGAATCTCCACAAGAAATCGCCAGCAAAAGTGTGCATGTGGATGTAATTTAAATCTGATCAAGCCGAATTCGGCAAACAACGCATTACATGAGACTGGACACTGTTCTGCCACGTTATTCCATAAAATTTCCACACTCATGAATCTAATTTCCCAGCTGCAGGCTTGATGGCCAAGGAAAGAATTGCCTGAACCTTCACACCAAAATTCGCCATCGACAATTTGACAAAAGGCTGAAGTGGACGCCTTCGTGTCGGTTGTTCCCCCTCTCTAAACAATAGTCATAGATTCAAAGTTTTACGGTTCTTTCCTGCCTAGCCAACCCTTCCCCGCCTTCGCCCTCTTCGCATCTGCTCTCGTATTACTTCCAGCCAGAACAAGAAGAGACGGGAGGAGAACAGATTTGACCACCGCCAAAATTTACATGGCTGACCAGCACGTCAAGAGTGGAAGCCATAGATCAAACACCACGGAAGGGAAGAATGTTGCTACATCGTACACTGAAAGAGGGAACAGAGAACAAGAGTTACAGGACGGAAGGAAGCGGTGATGATAAATTGATAACAAGGCCATAACAGAGCGCTGAACAGAGCCAGAAGAGACACTCGATCGTTTCGGTGCACATTGTCCAAACATGCCGTTCGTCTTTGTGTCCATCACAATTTTACCTAACTGTCTGTCTCGCCTTTACTTCTCACAGCTCAACCCTTCAACTAGTCGACCACATACCTGAGTCTTCAGGAAAGTCAAAGAAGAACACCGAAAGCCGGAATATTCCACCGCGTCTTTCCTTGTCAGCGCAACTTGCGCATTTACACACCGAACAAACGCAAGACGTCACTGCGGCCAACGCTGTTCGGCTTTGGCACAGTCACCCCGTGTGCGAGTTGGATGACGTCACGTACTCACTGCTTAATAATGCGGATATTAGCACAAATTAGATTTGCAGATGTGGAGTTGCCTCAAATTTCTCATGTGAATACCAATCAGAGCCATTTGAACGATACACATCCAGACGATTAGAATTATGCTTCATTCATCAGCAACACTCAATCATTCTACACTGACACGAACTTCCACCGCTAAATACGACAAAACGACCACATACAGACATGTGATCTAAGGAGCCAACGTCATATCCTCAAAGATATAACGCCCGTTCTCCCTCACTGAAACGTAACAATATTACAACGAGATACAAGAACCGTCACAAAATATCTACTGGATTTTATCGAAATTTTCACATTTGATACGAAGGCGATAAAAATGTCCAGACATTACATTTACGGACGATAAGTGGTATCTGGCTCGTCAAAATTCGAACACGTTCGTGTTATGTTAACGAGACCTTCCCCTGGACATTTGCTTCTGCAAAGACTTCCGCCTTATCTGTCTGTTCGAGCAACCACAAACTGTGTACACTCAGCGAAGCCGGAAGGCAAAACTCGTCGATCGAGCTTCTTGAGATCGCCACTCTGAGCTTTCAGAACGAGAACGAGAACTCGAGTACGCGGTAGTAAAGTCAGCAAGTTCATTTACCGGCCTTCGCATAAAACACTCCGTAACACGTGTGCAAGCTAAAGTCAATAAAGAGAGCCATGCCTTGGACGATTCATACGTACTACAGTGTAGCTTCGCAATGTGGCTGACATTGTGAAACTGCCGTAAAGGCCAAGCGTTTTTGCTGTGATCTCACCGCTCTGAAGATCAACCATGCATCGTCGGTAGCTCTTCAACTGCTCATCATGTTCCACATCAGCGGCGCGCACATGCGAAAACAAGTGTAATGGGTCTAAGACTCTCGGGGGAACCCTCAATGAAAGCTGGAACAGCTGGCAAACAAAAGAATAACATTTACATGTGAGTTACCGAATCAAAATCAGTACTTCAAGTTGGGATGGCTCCGAAAGCTATATCCTCCCTCCACTGTTTTCACAGCTTCCAAGCCTGAAGTTCTATCGACCTCGTGGCCATTTTCTTCAGTGTTGCAAAGTATCGGGTGTCAAGCTTGCAGAGAAGAAACATGGCTTGATGGCAGGGCTCCAGCATGTGTTGTCGTCGATTCGTCCGATCGCGAGGGGATCCATCGACAAGAGCACATGGCGATGAGAGAGGAAGAGAAAGAGAGAGCCAACCACGCAGCAACATCACGGAGCCGCGGAGGAGCTCATGATGAGGAACGAACAACGTGCTCTTATAAAACTGGGCCAAACCAGTCTGCCGGTCTCTAAAGTGCAACCATCTAGGGAAAGAAATCAATGCTCAGCTGAGAAGTTTAAGTTGCCTCGTAAGACCTTCAGCCACCTCGATTGTAGAGCAACGCTGGTCGGTCTCAAGCCGACAGAAAAACACCTCACGTAAGCCACACCTTATCACAGTCTAGCCCTTGTTCCAATCCGCCAACGTTTCTCAAAACTTCGAACAAACTGACAACAGAAAACACCTCGAAACTTCCTTGCGGACGCCGATAAGACACATCTCCGGTTCAACTCGCGCGGTAATAAAACAACTTCGTCTACGTAATCTGATTAATGCTCTATCGAAGCCAAACCTTACATACTTGCTATCTTTTGATGAATGGCGTAATATCCGATCAAACTTAGCTCGTTAATGTATGGACCGAAGTAGCGAGGCAGGTCAGGGAAGCTGGCACTCGCAGAGATGATAAAAGACACCACCGATCATTAGGTTCTCGATCAACTTCCCTCTACAGAACACCACTCAGAATCCAGTTTGTAAATTCCCACCAGGCAAATTGTCGATCAAAAGGACGTCGTCTACAACTACACGTGCTGCAAATCCTACAACTGGAAAGCGAGGAGAGCATGAGATAGTGAGACATGAGATGAGATAGATATACTGGCTGGCAGGTGAAAGAGGCCAGCTGCGAGCGTACTCAACAGCGACTGCGATCACATAAGGAAATCGATAAGCTGATGAGAGAAAGCCGTGTCTACGCACCGCCCACTAGCCCTAACTGACCAACGGCCTGCTCAGGTCGCCCAATCTGAGCCTGCCTCGCTGCACAACCAACCTGATGATTGGTCTAGCGCCACACGGTACCACACCTCCAATACGTCCTGCAAGTCCGCCCGCAACCCATTCATCCACCACATCAACTGACGTATGACGTAATGCACAAGCATAACGTTATTAACGTTTCGCAAGCTATTCGATCACACGACGTCACGATCTGTTCTCGCTGACCTAGGGCTTCCAACCCCAAATTCATGAGCGTAAGAATGGTTTGCATGAACTTACGCGAGATGAAGGTCCAGGTGGAAGTACGATAATCCAAGTCCGTAGTAGAAATATGGGTCCTGCAACGCAAAAAGAACCCCTTGATCCAAACAGTCTTCCGCCGGAAGTGGACAGGAAGCCCAGTTTGAATAAGATTTTTACTGTTCGTGCTTTGATGCTAGCCACAAGGAAAGTCTGGAAGGCCTGTAACGCTATAAAACAAAAAACTGCTTGCAATGACACCAATGTCAGGGATTCTAGTGGCACAAGGAAAAGGTATAAAGCGCACCTTTCTCCCATTCCAAGACGAGCACGAAGAAATGGCCTAGACGGCAGAAAATTGCTGGGTCGAGTGACTGTACGATTCCTTGCTTCAGTTTCTCCGGCTCTTGCAGTAGTAACGAGTTGTAGTGGATAATGGCCTGTAAAATCCAACCGATTAAACAACTTTTGATCAAGGACGAGACTTGCTCAGCCAGCTGGTTTCCTAATGTCGACCAAGATATCGCACCTTTCGAATTAGCTCCAGAGTGTGAGGTCCGTTGCCGCTCGTTAGATCCAGATAATCGAAATGGCGACTACAAGTGACAAACAACCTTCTCCGAAAATCGAACTCGGAAGAGCAAACAGAGTTGTTAGACCGAGACGAACACCTTCTGCGTACCTGTCCAGATCCATGACGCGCTGCTGATCATTTGGATTCAAACCAGGGATATTACGCCAGGAATCATCGGCAGGTTTCGCCGTCGCAGACATGTCAGCAGGAGTACGGGCAGTAGAAGATAAGTGAGCTGGAAAACCGAGATATCCGATTCTCCTTCAAAGTCGGAGTGATCCGTGGGTGTGTGGCCCTGCATCCAATGGAGCCTCTGTCTTTTCTACCTTCGTCCGAGGAATCCACAGTCAGCAGTCCATCACCGGTTTATCTAACTAGCAGGAGTGATTCTAAGATCCACGACTAGGAGGACATCATCGGGATCGAGAAAAGTACTGTAAGCGAGAAAATCTGGAATGAACCGAAAAGCGAAAACTGCAGTCAGCAGGGGGAAGCCTTCGGGTCAATCAATACGAATCAATCGACCAAAGGGAACAGGAAACGGCTACCGATTGATTGACAATGGTTGATCACTCAGAGGATCAGACAGAGCGAGGCGACGAGATGGCCAACGACGGCCAGTGCGCGACTGCGTGAGTTCGAAAAACCCGGACTTTGTTCTTTCGACTTCCGGCAAGCTTCCGGCAGTGTTTCATCGAGAACGTTGTTTGACTCAGCAGTATGCCGTTTTAGTGGACCTTGGATGCTGAGATTATGAAAGTGTGGGTGAGCTTATACCTGCCTTGGCCCCTCTTTGTGCTAGTTTGCTGTCTCGACCATGGACATCATTTCGCCGGCCATCCGGAGGAGCGACGTTGCCAGCGCATGCTCAAGACTTTTACGGACGAAACGCCTGCGCAGATTCTGCGGTGGAACACCGATGAGAAGCTGGTCGCGAGCAACAACGAACATCCCAAAAACAGAGGCTAACAAAGTCCCGGAGGTACAGCTGTTTGAAGAGCGAAGTCTGAAGTTGGCCTGGTACGCTGGATGGCCAGATGGAGGCCACAATTACTCTTGTAAGTTTGGAGTCAGATCGCTATAACTCCTATATGCTTGTTAGCTCCAAGCGCTTCTACCATCCGCAGATCCACACCAATGGCTTCGATTTCACTGTCAGTGCGCGGAATGCCGTCAGCCCTTTTCCAACCAACGCATCCTGGACCCTTCTAAAATTCCCGGCAACATCACTTTGTTAGATGCTTTTATAGAAGGTACAGTACGTAGTCCCAATATGAACAAAATCTACTTCCTCCTGGTATTATTGTATGAACACCAACTGTTTCGTTTTCCAGGAGACTGTGTGGTTTTAGAATGGACTGACAACCATAAAGGACGAATAAACTTGAAATGGCTCGTGGAGAACCACCTACACAAACTTGAGAAGGAAGACAAGAGCGAACTATCGCTCAAAAAGGTGACTTTTCTTGCGCTGAATGTTTCCTGCGACAACTTCGAAGTGCGAGTATGCTTAGACCTCGCGGATACTCGTTGATTGCAGAGCCACTCAATCGGGATGTCTGTGATTGATTACAAGGAGCTCGAGAAATCTGAATACGTTCGCCACCTGTATGAAGCTATCCTAAAAGAAGGGCACATCAAGGTCCACGGCCTCCCTACGACTCCTGGAACGGTCAAGAAGTTCGTCCAAGATGTATTCAATCTGCCAGTCCAACGGACCATTTACGGCGAGGTAAATGCTTCACAGAAATTGTAGACGTTACGAAGATTGCCGTTGGTTGTAAATTGATAGCTCGGCAGACGGGACTGCATTCCCCAGTGGCGCACGCTTCCAGTCTCATTGTCCGAAAGTGTGCGCAACTTCAAAAAGCGATCTCGTCAAGGTTTTTTTGGCTAGCTCCCAATCATCTTTCAACATTTTTCAGTTGAGACTTTCATACTTGATAGGTTTTTGATGTGATGTCGACAGACAAGCCGATCAACGTCGCTTATAGCAATGCCGAACTGAAGCCGCACATGGACCTGGTTTATTACGAATCTCCACCTGGTTTACAGCTTCTTCACTGTTTAAAGTAACCCCATGCTTTTTTCCACTTAGACCGCATAACCGAAGCAAATCTTCGTTATGTTTGTATTGTAGGTTTGATGAGAGTGTTCAAGGTGGGGAGAGCATTTTGATCGACGGGTTCGACGTCGCTGAAAAAATGCGGTACAAGTTCCCGGCAGAGTTCAACGTACTCTGCAGCACTCCAGTCACTTTCGAGAAGATCCACTATGAGAGAGAATGGCCTGTCCACATGCGGTACCGAAGACCCCACATCGTGATCAACGATAAAAGGGAAATAACGGGCTTCTTCTGGGCACCACAGTTCGAAGGACCTTTCTTCGCTTCCGAGGTATAACATTCACATATGCACAGTACTCCATACAAATTTTCTCTCTTCGTAAATGTATTGGATTTTCCTTTAGGGCAACGTGGAAAGGTATTACGACGCCTACCGGAAACTTGCCTCGTTGATTGACGCTTCACCCACGAAGAAAAGCTTCTTAATGAGGCCGGGCGATCTCATCATCTTCAACAACAGAACGTGGCTGCATGGTCGCAACGCTTTTACCGTCTCGGAAGGAGTTCGACATCTGCAGGTGCTAAAAGATGCCGCGAGGCTTTCGAAATGCTCATCAGAATGTCGGTAAAAATAAACATACTGATTTCAGGGCTGTTATGTCAATATCGACGAATTTCAGTCCCAAGCGCAAGTTACGCTGTTCGGGAACAAGCAAAGGATACAATTCCCACACGTTGGAAACCAAAGCTTCTAACCAGCAGTCCAAAAAAAGCAGAAAATATCGGTCAATCAACAACGTTACAAACAAGATAACATGTCTAACATTTTTAGTTGGTCTTTCTTTAAACTGTGAAGTTCTTTCAGCTCAGTTCGATTTCGCCCAAGTAAATTTGCCTGTCGCTCGAAGCTGATGCCACTGTAAAGAAACATTTGTTTTAACCTTCGCAGATATTATTATGATTTTACGACGATGTTTACAAAAAATAACTTATCAACAGTGAGCTTACCGATGGGTTCTCTAGGATGGAAGCAGACATCATTGACCGATCCATTGTGTCCAGGTAGCTTATACTCGATTTTCGCTGAGACCGTCTCCCAGATGTACACGAAACGGTCACCGGAGCCACATGCTACCCTACTTCCGTCTTTCGACCAGGCACACCTGAGAAGGTTCTTCTCAAAGTTGTGCTGGTGGCCACTGAACAGTCTCGTACACCTCTGCGGAGGCGCGAAAGGCCTAATGTCCCAAATCCTCGCTACAAAATAAACCACGATCGTAACTAATGCCCAGCGAACGGAAGAATAGGATGTACCAGTATTATCCATAGAATTCGAGAGGACGTAAGAGCCCGTTGGATCCAACGCGATGCCCGTAACGGAGTCGCTGTGTCCAACTAGCGAGTAATGGAGCTGGTCGTTTTTGAGATCCCATACCTGGAAAAGAGAGAAGAAACTACGATAGATGCTTGGTGCACAAAATAGGTGAGTATGAAGGTGGTCATGCTTTTGGGGAATTTACTTTGAGGTTGTTGTCGACGCCACCGGAAACGATAACGTCCGTGACTCCGTTGAAGCAGCAGGAGAGGACAGGATACTTTGATTCAAAGGATTTAACAAAGTTCCGTGTCCGGAGGTCCCACATCATGACTTTTCCGTCGTCACTCGCGCTACAGATCATGTCTGGTCCAGCGTTAGGACTTGTGCAGGCTGAATTGACGATCTGCTTGTGGCCTTTGATGCGCTTTATGCGGGCACCGGTCATGAAATCAAAAACACCGATGGTCTTGTCCGTCGACGAGGTGATGATCTTTCTGCAAAACAAAGATCCAGTTTTCTGAGCAGATCGATGGAAAAAGCTTACAATTAGCAGGATAACTTGCAGAAAACTGCAGAGTATCTATGTGCCTCATCAAAAGGACTGCAATTTTGAATCCCAAATCCCAATTGATCATTCAATCTGATGACGTCTGTCAACATTTTTCGAGGTTTCCTGTTTCTACCACAAGAGATATGAGCAAAATTTTCTACGTCAGACTGTACCTTCCGTCTCTGGTAAAGTGGAGGTCCAGGATAGCCCCAGTATGTCCGGGTAGAATGGCATAATTTTCGCACTCTCCAAACACATTCCACAGGTCTGAAATAATTCGCAGGATATTCTCCATGCAGGCTATAACACGAGATGAAAACACCGAAATGTCTTACAGATCTGTCTGTCAAATCCAGCGGAAGCCAAAGCTGAACCATCTGGGTGGAATTTACAGCAGAATATTTCTCCACCGTGGCCTGTCAGGAGCATGATTGGCGCTTGCATGCTGGACGTTCTCGGTATTCCCTATAAAGCAACGTATATGGCTCACGATTTAAACTCTCCACCATGTGAGTTACAACGGACACTTACAGCTACGGCCATCTTGCGTTCTCTGGCAGCAGTATCTTCTGCGACGACGAGCTCATTCCGAGGCTTCTTGAACTGTGGGAAATCCTCGTCGTAGCCGCCATCGTCGAGCACATCTCCGTCGCGTTTATGTCCATTGATCGCCATTCTCCTAGTACAGATGTCCGCTCCTGATGTGGTGTAACACCCAACGTCCCAACCGGCTGAACCAGAGACAGCAACAGAATGACAGAAATGGAAAATGGCTGGAAAAGTAGAAAAGTCAAAAAGTTGTACGAGTATTGAGGTTGAGACTTGAGAGCTGATCAACTCAATCAACTACCGTAAACCGAAAACAGGGCATCGCCAACCAACCGTTAGCAGCGGATGCTCGTGGTGAGCAGTACCAGAGTATCACTCTGGCAGTACCGTCTCGTGTACGACATGGGAGTCTCTAAGTTAAGCCTGGAAGTCTCGCATTGATTTTGTGCAGCATTTTTCTTCCTCCTTCCTTCCTCCTCTCCAGTTCGTATAGCATTCATATTACGCCGTGTCCCATCAAGATGCACTGTAGTGTGTATTCTTCAGAGCGTACACATTTAAAAAACTTGGAGGACCAAATAAAAAAAAATGAGAGAGCTGGCCTCACCGGATATACAAAAGGCAAAAGACCGGAAGTACGACAGTAAAACCGACTAGCCAGTTTCCAGATTTCTTTTAACATGTGGTGTCATCTTTATCACAGCGAAAGCTAAATCACCTTACGTCAGGAACCAATGAATCGTCTTAAAATATACTGAAAAGAGCACGCAATGCTCTGAGGACCCGTAAATCACCCGAGCACCTGACCTGCAGCAGGACAGAACTCTTTCAAGCGACGATACTTCTCCTCCAGATCACGGAATTCCTGTCGAAGGAAGCTAAGCATGCCATCAAAAACGGGAGGTACATCGTGAAGTAGTTTCATTACACACCTTCTGACATTGATCCACACTTTGAAAGCGACTTCCGCCAGAAGGCCCATCGTTAACGGAAGACACAGCTTCACTAACCACACCGGAAGTGGCGACATTTCGCAACGTAGTAAACTGCGAAGAAGGGTCCGTTGTAGGAGCGGCTAATGCAGCTTCCAACCGCACAAGGTTTGCGTCGCCCAGAATCTCCGACAATCGCACATCGTAACCCTTGAAAAAACACCGCAAAGATACAAAAAGAACTGTACGCAGGTCCGTCCACGTCAGAAGTATCTCAAGGAATACCTTGTCGGTGATCTCGCCGTCCAAGTATTCTTTCTCCAGCATATCCCATCGAGTTCGCAGCTCTTGTGGAAGTATGGGATAAACCAGCAGCGGATCGGTGTAGCATGCTTGCGGGAGTTTGAATGTCAAGTGGTAGTGACAACGAGCGGGTTCCGCGACCTCCCAAATCAGCGGAACACTTCCGCATTCGAAATCAACCTGATGACAGACATTGCCCTAATCAAGCCTCTTCCGTACGATGTCCAGCCATAAAAAACCCGCATGCAACTGGAAATTATGCATTTCGAGAAAGAGGTACATACGATTGTTTGACGAACGGTTTCTGCATCGCATGGTTTCCCGTTCAGGAAGCGCCATCCAGCGAAACTTTCGTTCTTCACAATCCAATCATGCCATACTCTGCAAAAGATCGATAATGGTCGCAGAACACCTTGGCAAAGGCCATCGGCGGTATGAAAGACCGTTGTTCTGGACTCTGCAGTTGCGCCGTTGCGGCGCCGCTGCGGAATCACGGAAATGAAGTACCGTACTTCGACCTACCCAATTGAAGTGGTGCGCCTTCTGCCATTGTTTTCTTTCTGGGTAGCATTCTGAAATGGGCACAGCTTGTACTCGAACCTAAACACAAAACGCAGTTTCAGGTCGTAGGCCGTAGTCTGTACTGCGCCATAACTCTCAAGGATGAAGTGAACTAATTTACTTCTCATCGTCAAACTGGAAGCACTGACCATCAAGCGACCGGAAGTGCTCTGGACCGGAGAAGCTGGCTGGTTCAACGCGCACAGTGATAGGCTCCCCGTTGTCCGCCTCCTCATCCTCATCTTCTCTCACGGCGGCTGCGGCATGGTTGGCTTGGGAGAGGGAAACGGGATCCACGATAACGCGCATCTTCACAACATCGTGGCTTGTGGCCAGCACTGCAAGCATGACATACATGACAGGAACAGTTACTCAGAGCACCATACGGTACATGCAGTAGTCATCCGCTCACCCAAATACTTTCCCACGTCCCACATCCAGATCACGGTCAATCCTATGGCAATGTACGATATCCGGGAAAGGTAAGGCATGGTGGAGCAATGCAAGGTGAAACAAACTGGAGCTGGAAGAAGGAGAATAATTAATCGCGTTAGCTGCTACAGCTGCTACAGTTAGACTGTTGGACAACCGGATGACATCGGTACGCATGACGTTAGGCTGCTGTGACGTCAGGGGCTACTTCGGATGCGACACCTCCGGGTCCTTCCGTTCTCGAGCTCGCAAATTTTCTCCGACCTGACTGATCATGCAAAACAAACCGTTGTCCGCTGAGCTCACTGCGAGCTGTACAGCCGAAGACAGCCAGTTAAAGTGTAAACGGAAATTAGAAAGAAGAGAATGGCCAAATTTATGCGCATCAACTGTGGCGCGACTATGCCGCATTTCCGGTTTTTGTTGCATAAATTCTATTCTTCGAAGAGCTCGTGGAAAAACAGCCCAAAACTAGCATTCCTAATGTGAGCAGAGCCAACATCAACTTTGGCGAACCGTTCCATCTGTAGTTAGTGGACACAAAATCGCAGAAGCTATGATCGATTTCGACGAGATTTTACTCGAGGTAGGTCAATTCGGGCGGTATCAGAAGCTCCTTCTCGTCTTTGTGGTCCTTCCAGCGACGCTTCCCGGTGGCTTCCATGGATTTTCCCAGGTATTACGAGGATCCTCATTTGAGAAAACTGTCCCGATACCATCGTAACTCTAATTACAGATTTTTACCGTTGGGGTTCCCGGTGACTACTGGTGTCGACTTCCGCCCTCCTTCAACATCTCCGAGCTCCACACAATTTTACCGAACAACCAAAGCAGTAATCGCTGGTGGATTCCAAACGTGAGAAACGCTGAAACCGGAAACATTACTCATAGTCGCTGCTCCATGTACGATCTCGACAGGCTCGACAGCCCCACTTACCGGCATCTTCAACAGTCCAACAAACTAGAAAACGCCGAACACTTCCAAAACGCCACTTTCCCGACAGTCCCCTGCACCAGTGGTTGGGAGTACGATCGCTCTGTCTACCAGTCTACCCTCGTCATGGATTGGAACCTCATCTGCGACAAAGAAGACTTCCCGACATGGTCGCTCTTCATCAACACAGTGGGAACCCTTCTCGGTTGTCTGCTTTTCGGTTTCCTTTCCGACAGGATCGGTCGCAAGAAAGCATTCTTCCTCGCTGCGATTATCCAACTTGCTAGTGGTATCGCTACTGCCTTCTCACCAAACTTCACGTTCTTCTGCATTGCTCGCTTCATCAGCGGACTCACCGTCATCCCAGTTTACTTGATTCCGCTGATCATGGGTCTTGAGCTCGTCGGTCCGTCGAAGCGCGCGGCTGTCGGCACCACCATATCATTTTTTTACTCGCTGGGCGTTGTCGGAGTCGCTGTGGTGGCATACTTTGTCCGACCCTGGTTCGAGTTCCAGCTGGCAGTAACGCTTCCTTTCACGTTCTTCATAGCAGACTGGTGGTTGCTTCCAGAATCGCCGCGGTGGTTGATGGCGCGTGGGAGGACTGACGAGATGTTGGCTATCGTTAGAAGAATTATCAAGATGAACAAGCCCGACCTTCCGGAAAACTATTTGGAAATCCTGAGAAGTAAAATCGAAGCGTCGGTGGATCTAGAAGCTACAACCAGGTGAGCCCGTACTTAAAGACCTGAATTTCAAGACTGAATCTTACAATGGAAGGCGGCCAAAACAAACCGTTCAAGTAGTCGGCTTGAGTGGCGCACCCTTCCAGTCGAAACAATGGAAACGTGCGTCACTTTAGATGACATTTTCCTTTGTCTTGTTTGCACAGCACCCATTCCGTTTTTCAGGAAATATACTTTGGTCGACCTGTTCCGGACGCCCAACTTACGAAAGAACTCCATCCTGATCGTCTTCATCACATTTAGCGGGTTCGCCGTCTACAACGGCATGAACTTCTTCGTGCCATACTTGGGCGGTGACGACTATGTGGGTTTCCTGCTAGCAGCTCTAGTCGAACTTCCCTCCTACTTCCTCCTGTACTTCACTCTCAACCCACTTGGTCGACGAGGAACTCTGATGATCTCACTCGAGATCGGAGGCATTTTTTGCATTGCAGCCGCGCTGACGCCTCTCACGCATCAGAAAACAACCATTGTTCTCTTTCTCATATCAAAATTCGCCATTACCATCTCGTTCTTCGTGACGGATCTGATCGCTTCGGAGATCTTTCCCACGGTCGTTAGAGGATCTGGTGGGTTCTTGGCGCAGACTGTGTCGACGCTTGGGTTGTGTGTCTGCCCGTTGATCACGTCGGTGGCGAAGCACTATCCATGGTTGCCCTTGGTGGCTTTTGCCGTCTTGGCTATCCTTGGTGGGTTCGCCACGTTGCTGCTACCTGAAACAGCGAACCAGCTACTGCCTGAGACCATGGATGAAGGCGAGGAGTTCGGTAAGCACCGTACCTTGAGAGATATTCTTCGAGTTCTCCCGCAGCGAGGACAGCTAATCGCGACGAAACCTTGTGCTGACAACTTGTGGCAACCGGAATCAGAAGAGAATCACAGCCACCACCAGCACAGCGGCAGTTGGAAGCTCTGAACTTGGAAGAGTTGGAAGAGTCTGAAGCAACCTCGACAAGATGCGCCACTTCTGTTTCCAAAGTGGCGCATATCATCAATCTTATTGGCTTGAAGCGTGCGCCACTCGGAAGAAACTCTTTACGCAGATATTGTCGAGCTTGGTCCCCAACGGCCAATTCGCAACTTCGCCGTGCAATATTTTGTCCATATTACTTGGTGAAGGAAGAATTTCCCGGATTTCAAAACTATTAAACGTGAACGTGTGTGTGAACCTGGAGCTTGACAAGACGAAATTGAAAAGAACGAGTCAAGTGTGCCGTCAGGAATGAGTATCGAAGGATCAGGAGCTAACGTACTTACACGACGAAAGCCTTTTGGAAGTAGGAAATACCAGCTGATGGTAGAACGAAGAAGCCATAATTATTTGGGCATCACACGAAAGTAGAGTAACATTCAACTGAATTCCTACCATTCTTTCTCGTACCATTCATGGACATGTTCCACCAAAACCTTCCTTCGACTCTCGCAGTAGTTGGCTTGGTCCTGGAACTTCTGCTTGATGTCCGCCACAGTCTCTCCTTCGGCTTCCAGCTGTTTTGACAATGTTTCAGTTGCAGTCTCCAGGTCGCTCTGGTTGACCTCGAATCTTGCTTGTTGATGGTTCTTCTTGGCGTAGAAAGCAAACGCGTAGGTGTTCATCGGCGTCCGGCGGCATTGCTTCAGAGTATCCACAGCTTTCTGCAGAAACTGAAGCTCAATGTAGGACAGGTCGAAACCGCGGAGCAGTTCCGTCTTGACCTCGACCGAAACGCGCACCTGAAACAATAACCCACAAAAAGTCACCAACTTTTAATATAAAACGAAGTTTGAGAGCTCGGCAAACATACTCGACCAGATCGTTTTGCTGAGTGGCGCACATCCTCGGTGACAAGAGCTGAAAGCTTGCGCCACTTGGAAGAACGATCAGCTCAGGTTCGAGGTTTGCATGCCGGGCTCGCATTTACAAAAAGACCCGATTACAGGTTTCGGCCCATTAACGAGGGGATTATGCTTGTCCTCCACCTTTCTGAAATATTCTGACATGATAGACTGATGGAGAAGAGTCTGTTCTATCGTTTGAAACAGGCGTAGCTTGCGCAATGAAATTCTGGAAGACACTACAGGAACCGGAAGTGATGTCAAAATCTGGGCGGTACATGGTTTATTCAATCAAGGGGTTTGGTTTCAGTGTTGTTGATTCGTTATTGATTGACAAAGTTGCGCTATGCTTTAGAATACAAGCTAATCATTTGTGCTGCGAAGTTCTCTTTCCTCTCTTCTTTTCCTCCCGATAGCGCCACGGAATCCGTTAATGCCCTCAACATCTTGAACCTACTGCTGTCGGACTACGAGCAACATTTCCAACTGAGCGACTCTGAGAGCGAATCTGACAAGATGTTAAAGACACTCATCAAAGGTACGAGTACTGTAAATTTCGGCAATTATGTCGATTGCCTAAAGCTTATCTCAGGTTTGGTCTTGTGCTTACAGACTTCTTGGACGTCCAGCTCGACCAAGCTGGAAGTGCGATATCGGCCACTGAAGAAGATCTTCAGTATGAGCTCCCGATTGGCGTGCCGACGTTCGATCAGCTGGAAAAGTCTATCGCTGTAACCAACCTGTTTCATGGACATAGCGAAGCAGACTTCGAATCTACTCCGAATGGTCGCCTTACCGGACCTGCTTCACTCGGAACAGAGCCTTCTTCCCATGAGCTGTTTGTACTCCGAATCCCGAATCCGAAAGTGGCACTAAACCAGGCTGCTGATTTTGCCTAAAAAAAGCGTGCTGTTGGTTACTGGACCAATGTCTCTTCCAAGAAGCGTCGTAGCCTGGCCAGTGCGCAGGACAAGTATAGGAAAGTCACCAGTACTCGCCAGCTGAGAGACTGGAGGAATTACGTTGGAGAAGGAGGCTCGTGGATCGATAATGCATCAGAGTGGATTCGGGTACGAGAAGAGACCAGGTCGAACTCCGGATTTCGTCGGTGCAAAGCACGTTTTAGCACTCACACAGTCTCAGAGCTCGATGACTCACAGCTACACGGTTATGATGTGTGTTCCACCAGGTGTCCGCAAGTTTCTGCCCGTTCTCTTCATCACGCTGCAAGAACCCAATGAAATCTTCGGACGACTTGTGAAAAAGTCCATGTTCAAAGCTAGTAACCTGTATGTCACTGCTTCCACGTCTGGAAAAATTACCATGGAGCTCTACTCTTTCTTTCCGCACACGAACCAGCGCTGTATATTCCTTGCTGATTCTTTGTCGACGTTTTCTGACCAAGAAACCGTAGAAGGAGTCAAACCGGAAGAACTGGAACATGAAATGATCACTATACCACCTAAAGTCGCCGGTCAGATTCAGCCACTGGACGTTCTTTGCTTCCCGATGTTCACGGGGTGTTTCAGGAAGGTTACGAACTGGATATTCTTGAACAATCAGCCGGCTCAAGTCCACCATCGGTACGTCATATTGAAAATGCATTCCCTGATTTACTAGCACTTTACTTGTCCTAGATTTTCTAACTTCATTGCTCAAGCTTGACATTTGTCGGGTTATGTCGGCAGGTCCGTAGAATATGTTAACCCCACAAAATTCTGTTTCCAAGGACTGACTGGTCGTTGTGACCATGATAAATGTGAGCGTTCCTTCTGAAACGTGGATGGTTTAAAACTCCGCTATGCTTCCACCACTTTTACGAAGAATATCATTTCTGAAAGATTTGCCTTGCTTGACAATGTGAAGTTGAAGTTCGCACGATACGTGAGGTCGATAAAATCAATAGGTGTGTACCGCCCAGATTTTGACGTCACTTCCGGTTCCTGTAGTGTCTTCCAGAATTTCATTGCGCAAGCTACGCCTGTTTCAGACGATAGAACAGACTCTTCTCCATCAGTCTATCATGTCAGAATATTTCAGAAATGCGGAGGACACGCATAATCCCCTCGTCAGCAAAAGTGATTAGCTTCTATTCTAAAGCATAGCGCGACTCTGTCAATCAATGATGAATCAACAACACTGAAATCAAACCGCTTGATTGAATAAACTATGTAACGCCCGGAATCTGACGTCGCTTCCGGGTTCTGTAGCGTCTTCCAGGATTTCATCTATGTCTGTTTCAGACGATAGAGCAGACTCTTCTCCATCGTTCTATTATGTCAAAATATTTCAGAAAGGCGGCAAGCGTAATCGCCTCGTGAGCCAGCAATAGTCCTCCTCACGACAGGCCGTAAAACTCCGTTGATTGTGTTGATCTCGAAAGTGAATTACGAAGTTCAGTTTTCAAGATAAGCAGCGCCTGAGTAGCTTATCTTAAATCCAACACTCCTTTTAATCTGTAATTCTACGTTTGTTTCAGTCTCAAAAAACAAAAAAACGCAAGCCAGTTTGCAAAAGCATAAAGATACCCGGTAGAACCAGGCCCCAAAACAATAAAACAATACGAATCAGCTAAAAATCTCGGTTATTGATATCGGCAATAGAATAGATCTCCAAACCTCTATGACTAGAAAAGGTTCCGAAAACAGAGGTAGCATTACCACGTTGAATATCTAACTAAGCTTTTGCTTCAAGAACGAGAGAGATATTGTTTCACCGGTGGCTTGTGCTATTCTTTCGCCTATTTGCTGTTTGAGGCTGGATGCTTCGTTCTCGAAAGGACCGAAAGTTTCGAACGCTACTGGACAGAACAGGTAGCGACCATCCAGCTCGCAGTACTTGTGTCTCTTCAGCTCTTCCGCCTTGTTGGCGGCATAACCGAGCTGTCCCGCTGATCCTCGCAGGTATGTTACTGCAAGAGTGTCCACACAGGTTACATCCCACACAAGAGCCTTACCTTGTTGCCACGGGATGAGCGTCAGACCGTCAGGTCGTTTCTGGTCGTTCCTAACGATCCCGTTGGGCTCAAGAACGTTCGGGACTTTACAGCTGATGAGGGCACGGTGGAAGGAGTCATTCAGAGCGGAATGTCTAGAATGACGTCCGGCACTCAACTGACAAGACAAGCCGTGGCGTCCCAGCTCGTCGACAAGTGTTTTGCAACGACAAACATGGGGCTCACAGAGCCCAGCCCCAAGACGCAAACCAGCTGAGATGCGAAACGAGTTGTCGTCCAGCAAGTTACCTAAAACAGAAATGGGTAACGCATCAAGCCATGCTCCTGAGTCCTTGGCTGATACGGCAACTAGTCTTGCTCTTTCTGGAACTGGCATCCAGAAGGGTTTGGTAGTGCTGGTTAACCATCGGAATGTCTCACGCCTTCTGCGCTGAACGAAGAGTGAGAATGGGAGGCTGTGAGATACTTTGTTCCTGCCAGAGGTTTATCGCCGGCGATACTATACTATTCACGTCGACTTGAGGATAGATCTGTTTCATTAGATCGAACGCCGAGTGAACGGAAGACAAAAAGGCCGAGAGAGCCAGTTCATCGACGCGTCGGATTCCGAGACCGCCCCTACTGACAGGACGGCTTGACTGCCACCAGGCCGTGTCGTCCATTGCGATGTCGGCGATTTTCCTGCACATTTCCGGATGGTCTCATCAAAGGCTTGAAGGGAAGGAAGGCAACTGAAAGTCGGGCTGCAACGAAGGATATACATTAGCTTGGGCAGAATAAGGCAGTTCTTCAACAGAAACAAAGCTTGGTGTGCCGAGATTTTTTTTAAGCGTGTAGTCAAGAGCTCAGCTTGTCGAATCTTTCTATCTAGGACCGGAGGGATCGCTTCGTGAAAGACTGTAGTTCCAAGTAGCGTTAGGGTCTTCTTGTCCGGAAATGTTACGCCAGGGCAGAGGAGCTTCATTTTCTGGCGTGTAACTTGCTGTTGGGTAGGAGTACCTCCACAGACAACAAACTTCACATTTGGACGTATTGAGCTCAAGGTCCAGAGAAGCGCCGATCTCCACAATGGTCTGGAAGTCCCTGCTTACCAGTTCGAAGTCTCCACCAAGCGTGGCTTCGTCAAGATACCATACAATGAAGGGCGACTGAAGCAACTTGGACAGGTTCCGGGTCAGAAGACAGAACAACAATGGACTTAGAGGTCCTCCCTGCTGATCCCCTCGGGCGTAAGGGATGACGTGCTCGCCGTAGATGAGATTTGTTGGCGATCTGTACATCTGAAAAATAAAAGGATAAATCTCGGGAAGGAACTTCTGGGTCTCCTCGAGTAGCCTTCCTCTGTGAACGGAATTGAAAGCATTCCTGAAGTCCAGTTTCAGCAAAGTTTGGCAGCCTGTCGGGCCTGAGAGGAAAGCTCTAGTGGAATGTACTGCTGCTCCGGCGCCGCCTCTAGTGCCATGGCCGAGCTGTTGGGGTCGTACAAGCTTGCCTGTAGCTTCCATCACTCGTTTACTGACGATCTTTCCCGCTAGACGCCGAAGAGTGTTGCCGACCGCAATGAGCCTTACTCCCCTTGTCTTCTTCAGCAGAGCGATCAGCGAGGCACCATACAAGGCAGGGCAGACATCGTCTGGTACTTTGCCATCCAGCAAGTGCTTGCGCCAGCTGTAGCGATAGATCCCCTAGCAAGTCTTTCAGGTGCTGAGGGCGAAGACCATCAGGACCCCCAGCTGAATCACAGGGGAAACTGCTTACTGCTGACATTAATTCCTCCGTGGTGACTGGTGGCGAGGGAGGACCAAAGCACTCTTTCGAGGGGAAATGGGCATCTTGATGTTCGGGAGGATGCTCTTTTCGTAGCTCTTCTAGAGTCTCTGTTGACATAGGGGCTATCACATCTTCGGAGGCGGGGACCCTAACGGCACCGCTGATATCGCCACCGTTCAACTTCAGCTCCACTCTTCTCTCCATTCACGAGTCTCCGATTGAGTTCTTCCTCTGCTTTGTATTGTTGGGTTGCGTTTCCGCAGTAGTGTCTACCGCTGCAGCTGGCCTAGTGATGTTTTCTTTGACGAGAGTGGTAAAAGACTTCTGGAAGTTTGAAAGCAACCGAGGGGAAAGTAAGTAGTTTCTGCCAGTGCTCCACATCATTCTTCCTTACACACTCTCTCACAATATCGGAGGGCCGAAGCTGCAGCTATTCTCGCGCCACGTGGTATTCTTTTGATAGTCGGAACAGATCGTTTGACAGGATTGACGGATCGGTTGTCTTCGTCAGCTGCTGAGGACTGGCTAAGGATGACTGTTTGGTCACGTAGCCTTCTCTGGGCTTTTTGGCATGGTCTTTTTCCCCGATGCTTGGTTAGGAATCCCTCTGAGGCAGCTAAGAAGTCACACAAGTCGCACTTCACTTTCCACTTTCCTTGATGCCATCGTGCTAGAAAGAAACATACAGCAAGCAAAATATGCTCCACAAAATATCTGTCAGGCGAGGTGCGTAGGAAGCAACCCACGTGCGATCCGGGGGAACGCGTACGTTCACCCCGGAGTCATCTTCAAAAGGCCAGAGGGAGCAACTTTGTCGTTTCTAGTAGGGAAGTTGAGGCGAACGTGAAGAAAAATTGTGTTGCGTTTTCGACAATCCGAGCTTGTGTAGGTGGTTGATTGTTGAAACACCTGAAAAACTTCAAAGAGACCAATACTGTCCAGATGAGAACCAATACTAATGTTACTTATTACATCCTAGACCTGCTCGAATTGATGACTGATTCCGCTGCGGGCGCTTTGAATGTCAACTCGGACAACTCGGGTAAGAAAGGAACCCGCGATGAAGATGGACGAATGAAGGAAGAACTCGAAGATGCAAGAGAGTTCGGCTCGGAAGAAGACGCAATGGAACCGGACGAAGCAGAAGGTTTCGATGAGGTAGCGAATGAAGACATGGATGACGAGCACCAGCCAGAAGAAGACCATACGTAATTGTCACGCACACACTGTAGCAGAAACACCAGCAGAACGGAGCACAACGAAGCGAAGATTCTCAGGAAGAATGAGCAGGCAGACAGCGACAGAAGCAGGCAGTCAGGCGAGACAAGCGATGAAGGAGATGAAGGAACGACTCAAGACTTAACTCTGACTTTCACCGCGTCCATCTGGTGAAGAGCAAACAAGTCCGTCATGTCGATCGCAAGCAAAACCTCACGGGATCACTTTCCTCCGAGGCGTACAAGGCGGTTTAGCGGAGCTTTCGGACGGATTTGTGTTTGCGTGGGAGCGCCGCTGGCTTGATTATTTTTCTAGTGTTGGGTATCGTCCTTCATGTCTTGCTTCTTTTCGCGGTAACGGAATACGGAGTCGTCACCGACAAGTTTCAGGAGCATATCAGCCAAGTGGATCTCCAAGTCTCCTGTAAAGATCTGCAGGAGAACAGCCATCAGGTCATCATCGGCACCAGTCTGTTATCCCGTAACACCGTAGCTTATCTTGAAAGCGAAAACGGATTATTCTCTGTACACTTGACTCAAAATTTCAAATTTTCATTACTCAGCTGATCTCTGTCTGTACAGTGCTTCACGTTGCCAGATATCGTTTCACGCATGGGCTTCTTGATACCTATTAGTGTCGAGGATATCGACAGAGACTAGCCAGAGAGAAAACCATGAATTTCGGCCTAGTCAGGAGCCTAAGTTTGCCTACAAACCTACCCCGCGAAAGTCGCGCATTTCCGCTCCCGTTCCCGAGACTTTCGAAAAACGCAATTTTACCTCACTCACGACACTTTCCGTTGATCAAGCAAGCTCAAATTCTAAATCACCAGTGTGCGACATAAACAGCTCGTCGTGAGGAGGACTAATGTATACGTATTTATCGAGAACCAATCTTACCTTTGCTTCGAAACTGAGACTCTCCCATGGTTCTAGAATCGGTTGTAGTAGAAAAAAAACCTCTCCATAGTACTGGCAACGATACGGTATATCGATATCATATCGAATTTTATCGTATTTTTGCCAGCGCTACCTCTCCAAAGCCGCGCGTGTGTTAACAACCTTGTCCTCATCCGCTCCTCCCTTGTAGTGGTCTCATTCATAGCACTGTTACGATTCACAGCCACACACCCCCTGGCTTTTAACTGGTGACTGCGTATCATGATGCCGCGCTAGTTTCCTAGGTGGTTCCTGACCGCATCACAATAGTGAGTTGATTGTCTTCATTGGCAGAAATGTCGTCAAAACCGGCAAAACGACTTCTCGAAAATGACAACCTAGGTCGTAGGAACCACTTTCAAATTTCAAGTTCTCGAATAAATCTAGGTTCACTTAAGAAATGTACTGCAAGCCTCCTTGCAAATCCACACAACAGTGGCACAAAGGCATTCCAAGGTAGGCCTACTCTAAGATTGAAGTCCTGTACGAGTATAGCGATGCAGTCTGCCCAGTAACTGGGTCCCAGGAACCAAGCTCAGCAGCCAAGAGGCCATATGTGAAAGAGCTAGTGACATCTGAAAACGAGGTTCGCCCAGGTAGTCGCAACCTTGCCAGAAATCCGTGCAGGAACAGTTCACACATGATTGCAGCCACTATTCTTCTCAATAGCCGATAGTAAGGGCGTATAGTAAGATCAAAGCTGACCGCTGGCGATTTGCTTCGCCTGTCTCCGTTCTCCTCCGCCAACTTCATTACACAACACGATTGGAACAGCTCCGTATCATCGTAATATTTTTCTATGAACTTCTCCTTATCCCAATTGAACTGACCAAGCAGAAGACGAGTTGTAGTCGATGTTTGCTAAAAAAGCCAAATTGTTGTCCTAAGATATTTTGACGAAAGTTTCTGGGCGATTAATTGTCTATTCGTTCCTTTACTTGGATAACTTGGATGACTTCTTTGACGACGTCGTCCATGTAGACGCTGATTTGGTCAGGGGAGAGAACATCGTATCCACAGCCTTCCGTGCAGAGCTTGGGACATTTGATGGTCTTGATGGTGGAAGCTTTTTCGTCAACGTCTTCGTTCAAGTCAATGTGATCGTCTTCTTCTTCGTCTTCGCTTTCCAAGGCGTATTTCACCTCCTCCAGGAACTGTACGTTATCACTGTCCATGACGCCTCACCAGTTGATGTTCAGGATAGGCTGGGGCTTCTGCGCTCGTAACTCGTCCAAGCAATCGACAAAAGAGCTGTTTCGGGATAAAGAACGCGATCGATGATCAGAGAATGGAAATCGTGATCAGGCCTGATGTCTCGTTTTCCGAACCGAACCGAACCGAACCGAAAACTGCGGTCTGTATTACGTCATAGATTCTTTTCGTACGGGTTTCGTCGGCAGTCGATGATGCATCAACTGATTCAAATCAATGTATAACTGACCGTTTCAGTCATGGCGGGCGGCAGGAGTCGGTGCCGGCCTGGGTTGAACCACCTGTTGCTCGTTTAGCGCTTCGACATAGCTTGATTTTTGATCAAACCAAAACTTTGGAGTTCGGAGTTTGGACGCGACTCATTCCCATACCGTTGAGGATATGCATTTCCGGTGCACTCCTTCCTGCGACCATTTCAGTTTGAGCCTCGTGCCGCCTTTCCTTCCGAAAAGCACATCGTGGAAGGCGGAAGGATAGAAATGGTCATCACAACCTCGGAAACTGTCATGCAGGAGAGCAGGCTAGCCGGCTATTGAGAGAACCAGCGGACGGACCACTTCCGGCGCATGTAGCCACCCCAGACCAGCCGGATCTCCAGGAACCGGTTTCTCTAACACCGCCACTACTAACTCTAAAGATACGATTTTTTTTACCACATTAAGATGTTTCGTTAGCTCTCGTCGAGAGGGTTAGAGTTTCAGAAGGACCATCGACGATATCAATCGTATTTTTGCTTTTTACAGGAAATGTTAGCCATCGAGAAGGGCGAACAGATCTCCATCATTTTTCCAGTCTTCTGCAGTACGAAAGTTACGGTACCTATCCGAAATCTCTGTCCGTTCCTATATCGTTGCTCCGTTTACAGCAGTGTGTTTGTTAGCTTCTGGATGGCGAAGCGGAAATCGTCTTGGGTGGATGCACCCTTTCGAACTTTATCAGCTTCCCCGTGGGCCAGATCAAGATGGACCAAGACGTCATCTTGGTTAAGCATCAAACCGATAACTTGTCCGAGAAAGTGCTGAAAAATGTCCGGGGAGATCCGCATTTGGACGCGAGTGGGATCATCATCAACACGGCTGGGTGGATCGACCTCAACGGATTCAGAGCTTTGATCCACATGGCCAATGTTTTCGAAGGTACGAATAGTCCTTCCTTTCCTGGAATTCGACGTACGGTGTTAAGTATTTCTTAGGTAGACTTTGTCTGTTGTTAGTGAATGTTATCCTGGCAATGGGAGATGCGGTGTTGGGTCACTGTTTCAAGCAGTGGACCGAGCAGAACGAGCACAAGATCGAAGTATTCTTCGTCAAGAAGCCAGCCGGTCTTTCCGTCCGCACCATTGAAATGCGAAGAAACTACCGCGACTTTATCGTCACTACCGCTTTTCGAGCCTCAATGGACCAGGCTATACCCAAGCACAAAATCATCAAGCGACTGGCTTTCCTGGTCTTCTACCAGATCTCTTCGTACCGCAGTAAGTAAATCGCTTTCCCGTTTCCGTCTTATCGCTCAAAATTTTCTCGGGTTTTAATGTTTTCATCCCACAGAAATAAGTCTGCCGAATGGGCAAACCATTGCCGTGTCGAACCAAGTTAGTACTGCGGGTGACAACCTGAAGCGTTTACTGGCTGTCAGTAGCGCACCTTCGTTAGACGTTGACGTGAAAGCATATTCCATCATTGGCTTTGCAGTCCTGTAAGACTTTTCGCCATAAAATTAATCTAGTCTGATTACGAGGGCACCGGGCTTTTCCCCGGGAAATTCGGTCGTTTCATTCAGTGGGACGTCGGCACATGGATTCACCCGGATCGTTTCCCATTGGCGCATGCTTTCAGCCAATAACAATGTAAACGTGCGCCACTTTCGATAACGATCTGGGTGAAATCATGTGCCGAGGATACTCATTCATGTTCGAGATTGTTTCCCATTTTTTTGATCATTTCAGGCTCCGCTTCGTTACGGCAGAGAACAAGGCTTGGCTGGTTTCCACGTTAGACATGTCTCGGATGCGACGACCCATCATCCTACTGCGAACGAAAGTCTGGGCTTCTGACGTGCAAGACCTCGTTACGAAAGAGCTTCTCTATCCTGATAACGTTGTTTTTGCGGAACTTCAAAACCCTAGAGACTTCGACCAGCGCGGATTTAAACGAAAACCGTTTTAGAGTAATTACGCTAACCGGAAGTAAAACTGTTGTCATATGCTCGTAGTCTTCGGATGAAATTCAACAGTTAATTTCTTTGTAAGCTGAAAACCTGAATACTTGAAATACAATAAATTCCGTAAAATATCTTCTCTTCTCTTTGGGAACTGTCGGGTCTCCAGAAGAGACTACAGTTCCCTCCGAGGTTTTCCGCGTTCAGAAGCGGCAGCTTCGAGTACGAGGGTTCCATCGGCATCCATACTGAGGTTGTAGGTACAGGTCGCAGTCTCCGCCAGCCAGTCCGTACAAGCTAGCTTCGACGTCTTGTTGGGTGTCCTGGTTCTGCTGTCGGTCGGAGTACAGGTCTTTCAGCTGATCGACCCATCCATCACATGCCGCTCCGCCGATCTGCCCGGCCTCGTAGCTCCCGCGGCAATGGAAGTACCGGTCGCAGTAGTTACAGCCACCAGACTGCATGTCGCGGTACGCCCTTGTCATCGCCTGTACTCCAGCCGCACATCCAAAAGGCCCTAAAGTAACAGACGGGATATGGACTATCCCGCAATAGATAGCCGGGAGTACCACCGCGAGAATAACAACCTTGCATAGAGTCATTTTGATGGCTGAAATTTTCCGAGAAAATTACCCAGAAGACCCCAAACAGAACTGGATGAGAACGGTGTATGGAGTTAATATTTGAATGGCTCTCTATTAAATCGGAAAACCCTAATACACAGCTTTGGCGCAAAGAGTATAGGCCTGAATAGAGGATCAAGACCGCGTAAACATTTGCTGATGGCATATCGTCTGCCAAGTTCGCTGTTTTTGATGATGCACAATTTATCGATTTTCAAATCATTTCTACAAACAGTTTTAACTTCATTATATATTCAAGGCCATTTTCGGCGCTGGCACTAGGTCGTGTTTTCGAGAATGCGACGAGGGCTTTCCGCATGCAGACTGGGAATGGATACGTATTATTGATATGGCGAGTCGTGAGAACAATGCCAGGATTTGGTTCTTCCCGTCGTTGTAAAAAAGGACGATGGCGACAATAATTAACCAAAGGTTAAAACAACTTTAATTAGTCTATTTTTCGTGTTTTGTACGATATCAAGAATGGTGGGAGCTAGCTGCATGAGATGAGCTTGAATTATTCAGGTTCGCTGCGATGCCAGCCGTCGATCTCGTGCGGATCATAGCTGTCTGGATGTAAAAACGAGTCATGCACAGAGCCATAAGCCATACCAAACGTCCCGCTGGGCCCGACTTTTAGACCCAAGGTCCCACACCAATCGGCGCTGGTGATCACTTCCTTAAACTGTACAACATTCCCATGAACTTAATTTTGATATTCGGCCGGGTCTCCAAAAATTGCCTCAATGAATCACTTCGGTGTCCTGTCCGAGAAACCCACTACAACAGCATCCTGATAAGTTCTGTCTTTCCCAGTATCCTTATGTGCACTTGCACAGGCTTCCCAGCCGAACTCGAGCCACCTCTGCGTGCTAAATTGCCCATTCGACATGAAAAGAAAATTGGATTTGGGAAACAACGCTCCTTATCGCGTCAGAAGTTCCACGAACCAAGATCTCGAGTACCGTACTCTCAAGCCTTACCGAAACGGTAATAGCGAAGTACGTTCGAGAAATTCATCAACGTTTTCGCCGCACAAGTCAAAGAGAGATAGACCATATTAGGCATAAAGCTTATTAGTTGTTTAAATTTAGTGTGGATTCACTGGTCGAAGACGAGTGCACCTCGAGAATATAGAGATTCCGCAGAACGGTGCATATGGCGCGCGAATGAACTGCTTGGTTCTAAAGATCAATAGTACCCCCACCTCGATTGATGCCTCACTGATCCGCATAACAACCGTCAGATGCAAATTTGCAGTAAATCTATTCCAAGACTAATTAATTGATCCATATAGGTTTTTTCATGTGGGGCTTAATCTTCAAAGCTGGAAAATGGTTCAAGGAATATTTTCCCGCGATCTCAACCGTACTTTGATATTCTCAGCCCCTTACAGCAACTGGTCTGCATTGTCCTATGCCAACGCTACGGTGAAAGGTCCGTCTTCCACCAGTGTTATTCTGACTAGTATCGTGACATGGTTCACCGCTGTTTCGTTCATCGGAGCCCTTTTCGGCAATGTTCTTTTCATCATCGTTTACGTCAAACACCGGCCTCTTCGAACGCCGTTCAACTCCTACATTTTCAACCTGTGCTTTACGGACTTCCTGCTCGCCTTCATTGCACTACCGGGCAACTTCATTACGAACCTGTACGGATACTGGCCGTTGGGCAACAATCTCTGCACTCTCTTGCAGTACTGCAACACGGTAATTGGGGCCGCTCTACGCTACGGTCATCTTCTCATCTCGCTGAATCGCCTGTGGGCCGTGAGCTATCCCGTCCTTTACAAAAATCATCACAATTGGAAGCTGACGAACTGTGTGATTGTGGCCATGTGGATTATTGTGCATTTGCTCGAGGTACCGGTAGTAACGATTGGCAGGATGTATTCACGGCCTAATGACACGTCCAGATCGTGTATTCTTCACGTGGACCGATACCGGGATCTAGCGCTGGCTTCACAAATTATCGGTTTCATTTTGCCCGAGGTCCTCGTTATCATCTCCGGGCCGATAATCATGCTCAAAATTCGCCATCGGCACTTCAACCGAGTGGCCCATTTGCCTGCCCTTAACAAAAACCGTACGTAGTGTACCCGAAATGTTCTGAAATTCGTTAAATTCCGTAAGGTAGGAGGTGCACAGCGATCATCTTACTACCTGCAGACTGCGCCTGCAGGATCATTTGGGACGTGGACAAGCGAAACGTACAGGATCGTCGCCACAAGTTGCGCAGTTATCATTGTTGTAGCGTGCGCCACTCGCGATCACCATCTTGTGCGTTTCGAATGCCTGGCCTCCCAAAAAGCTAACTGTCACTTGCACTGATCATTTCGAGGGCGGTCGCAATTACATCATCCGAAGAGTTCCAGAACAATATGTGGAAGTGTCCAGCATCGATTTTCCCGTATGAATTTGATTAGAATCCCTGGTCAGACAACCGGAAAAACAGGAACGACTTTCAAAAACAGTTCAAACTTCGTACTCAGTTCAGTAGAAATCAAAGTCGTACCAATTCTTAGCATTGCGATGGACATGAAAGTTTATGGTAAGTTGTTCTTTTCTTGAATAAGATCGTCAACCGGTTTACGAATGTACCGACGGCGAAAGTAGCACTTGAGTTCTAACTTTTGAGCCGTAAACTTTCTTCGAAAAACGGTTTTCGTCTGACTGGGGAATTGACCCGGAAGAGACAGAACCCATTTCCGGTCTGATTGTATTACCGGCATACATTTTGCCGCTACATCCATCTTCGTTTGCAGCTAACATGGGCGTGCACCAGTCTACACCTGTGATCAACGACGATGTCGATTGCTCAAACGATCCTCATCGCCTTCAACTTCCGTGTGGTCGTCGCAACAGTTCTTCCGGTGTTCAAGACATCGCGGCAGACATTTCGGTGCTCAAGACACCTTCCGTTCTCGACCCAGAACTGCGCGAAAGATCTTCGCTGCGGAAGAGTAGCAGAGCAAACTCTCACGATAGAGTTCTGGCGTACCTCGTCATCGCTGTCATCATTTGTTGGACACCCAATCACGTTTACTTCACTCTAAACCGGATCAACGGATTCTGGAATGCCATGTACTACGCCATCCAATATTGCGTTTTCTATGCCAACTCCTGGATCAACCCCATGATCTGCTACTTTGCCTTACCCAAGTTCCGCTCAGCCATCAACAAGCTCTTCGGCTGTCCCAAGACTAAACCTTTCACCATGAAATGAAAAACAGAACCTTGTTTCCCGGAAGTCTAACGTATTGCTCTATACGGCGAAATGTAATTGGGCTGCAAAAAGCTTTGTCCTCATTTCGTTACGGTTTTGTTATTGAAGATTTCAATCCAATATCCGTCAGGGTCTTGAATGAATGCCAGTCCTTTCATGGTTCCTGTCAGAGTACATCAGAGTACATCCTTGTTGTGCACTATCCAATTATAGGACCACGAAGTGGCGTCGTGTGAAGAAAGATCAACAGCCCCTACCATCATCCGGTCTCTTTACAAACTTCACGTTCAGCTCCTCAAAACGCTCGCATGCTTTGTAAACGTCAGGAACCAATATTCCAATATGCCCTGAAAATAAGGACCGCGTGATTACTGAAACGGTACTTCATCTTGAAGCAAGCTTAACGAGTGCATCGTATTCGTAACTGCAAAGCAAACGGTAACACGGACAGAACCAGTTGACAAGCCTCTGCTAAACAATCTCCAGAACAAACAGAGTAGCGGTTCGTGACAGTTACCAAAGCCTCTGGGTTCCGTGTTCCCATTGTGGTACTTGAAGGACTCGTCTTTTTCGGTTCCCCAATTGCTACAAATACCACACTATCTGATTTTTAAATACTTCGGTCGGTTGCAAGAGAAGTCTGCTGGTTGTCGAGTACATGATAAGATAATGTACGAGGAAAGCTATTGTACTTGATTGCGTACTGAGTCAGTTCGATGGTGGCTTTCCGCGACAGCGCCCATTCACCTCGCTCTTTCTCGTCTTTTGGAATTTCGTTCTCGTCCTCATAGCCCATAAAAAACAAAGAAAACTTCCCAGCCTCAAAATCCAGCTTTTTAAGCAGCCTGGGAAAGGAGAGCTTGCGATGTTACTGGTAGCAGGATAGTATACGCATAAGGACGGAAGGCAATTCGCAATGCACAGAAAAAGTCAACTTTCGGTACACGTGTACTGTACCTCATTCCCAGAACTCGGCTGTAAAAGTCCAGGGAGGTCTTCGGGTCCTTGATTCTCAACATGGTTTGCTGCATGAGAAACTCCTGGCAAAAGGAAAAGAACGGTCAAGTAGTACAAGGAAGTGACATACAGGAGCATACTGTCCTTACCTGTGTCGTTGGATCTCTTGGTGCAATGCATCGTTCAGCATCTTCGACGGAAAGCGCCATGGCAGAGGGGTGAATTCCACTGCTAGTCTCAATTCGGTTCCTCGGGTTCCCACGATTCGACGGACACAGAACTGAAAGTCCAAGAATTAAGAGTGTTCCTGCCTACAGGACTGGTGCAGCAGATGTAAGTGAATGTTGCTGTTTGGATCAGCTGATTTGGACGAGAAAATCACATAATTCGCATCAACGGATGCCGGTAGGCTGACTGAAACTGCCCTGATTACGTCACGGATGCCAAGCTTGAAAGCTTATCAAACGCCCCACGTCTGAGTGACCAACATCGGTTTTAGTTTTTGTTCGTGGGGTGGCAACCGATTGCCGTCGGCGCACTCGGCGCCATGGGTCCCCTTTGATTGCTCGAACAACGACAACAAGCTCGCTGTACGAGGTACACGCACAAGAAGAAAGTTTGGACCAGTAAAAAGTTTGGGCCAGGTGATTCTGAAGGCTGAAGCAGCGGAATGGAAGTACGTACATACGTGTGCAATTCACCCCACATCACTTTCCAACCATTAGACTACTTGCGGTTTTAGCAACCCACACTTGTTTTAGCTTCAGCCTGTCACGCTAAATCTTGTAATGGCAGAACATGTTATGCCAAAGTTTAACTGGCTGTGCACACTGGTTTTGACCAACCAGGCTTCTTATGCTATTAGGTGATTGGTCGACTCCACCTAAGGGACATTTACCGTAACATGTTTTGCCATAACAAGATTTAGCATGACAAGCTGAAGCTAAAATCGCAAATAGTCTATTTTCCACGGTTGAATTTCAATGTTCCGCCTTTTCCGTCTGGCCCAAACTTTTTTAGCAGTCCCAACTTTCTTTTCGTGTGCGTGTATACGGGACATTATAATCGCACCATAATTCGGGCAATGCGAAAAGTTTAAGCTTTATCATCAGCGCCTGATTGATTTCTCATCGTACACTTGTTGATACAACTCTGGGCTTTTCTACATTGGGCAGACCCGTCTCTCCCTCACGACAGATCCTTCTGACCTACAACATTTCATCGTTCCCAAACCTATTTGGACCTTGAGGAGGGAGATTGATGTGCGTTCTCTACCTCGTGAATTACTTTCTCTACCTCGTAGGTGAATTCCGCCAGCGAGTTATCCGTTATACGTAGTTCGCCGTCGGGAATCGGGATTTCATCTCGGCTCAGTCAGATCTTCTTACTCTAGATTCAAACTACCAAGACCCTTTCTTCCAAGCCCTAGGACCGGACATGAACTTGCAGGTTCGATCTACATGCAGAGCAAGTTAACTCAAGGCGCGGGTCTCCTCATTTTGAGGAATATGGTTTGTCTTTTGCAGTTCGCAATACCGCGGTAAGGAATTCCAGAAGTTTGTGTCCCACAAACTTACTGTTCCTTGTCAGGGGATGGGCGTCGCGGGTTCTAGACATGCAGTGGAAGCATGAAAGCTTACTCGGAGTACAAGAATTGCAAGGGGCATACCTTCCGTTTAACCTGTTCTAGTCCGAAACTAAAACTTCAGAAATGGTTGCGAGAAGCCAAGTTCGTCGGTGTGGTTGAAAATTGTCCGCCGTGGATTTCCAAACACTGGGAGGTTTCGCCAGAGTATACAGCGTGGTAAAGTAAGTAAATTTCCCAGCAGCAGAGTGAACAGACGTCGCTCAAGCTGACCCAAGTGTAGGTCTACTTTTCAGGGGAACAGTGGACAGGAAAAGTGACGATTCGTCGTCGAGAAACCTAGCTTGAGATAAACACCGTTGTGTACCGGATGGAGGTTCGTGTTAACGGTATGAGGTTTTCGCAATGCACGTCATCGCGAGCAGAAGACGGAAAAGTGGATCGGCTTTTTAACAAGAGACTGATCCTGCCACTCCTTTCAGAAGTTCTGACTCTTCAACAGGTGTTCACCGGTACCCTCACCAAGTCTGCGCTTCTCCATGTTGCAGCGATGAAACTTCAGTCAACTTCCGCGATTACTGTAGTCTGTAGACCTCACAATCACTCCGGTCGACTTCTGTTCGGTGAATCTACGGGCGATGACGTGAAGAACTTCTGGCACATTCCGCACAGCATCGAAGAAAGATACCGTCCGACGGTACGGTACTCCGATTGAGAGCATCAAGGGATCTGTAAAGTGAATGTGAAAGTGATGTCGTCGTACCGAAGCTGCGCCGTGGAAAAGTCGGCCCTGATGAGAAAGTGCAAACTGTTGACCAGATACTTCGGAAATCCCTTTATGGAGCCAGGTTGCATTCTTGAGTTCTCGTTCGCTGTGGATATCCTGGACTGGATCTATGTCCCTCTTCGGCGAAAGTGATCGCACAGTTCCTTGTCTTCTGTCACGGGGCCGGAAAACCAAGTTGGAATACAGACCTAAGCGATGTGGAACGGATTCTAGCGACGGCGCGTATGGCCCATCACTATGAGTTCAAAGAACATGTGAATCTCTGCGAGGAAATGCTGCGCTTGGTATTGGCGGGGGCGGTAGGGTAGAAACGAGCGAACCACCTCCGGGAAGTTCGAACGACGTTCTGGATATCAGGTTCCAGGCGGCGACTCAGTGGCAGCTTCGACTGTTCCTGGACGTGTTCAGGATCGTCTCGGCTGAGGTGTGCTCGCTCCAGCATTGTCTCAAGTGAAAATGCCGCAGGAAGTCACGTGCACAGTGACAACATGAAATTCCATTCTGTAATCAGTAGGAAATTCGATCCTAAATTGTCTAAATCTAGTAGACAATATTTTAGAAGAAAATTTCTCAGTTTCTCAGGACCCAGCGTTCTTTCAGGCCGAAGAGACCGCTGAGAACGACACTTCCCCTTCAATTTGCACATAAATTTGTCGCTTTCTCTCCGCGGCTGTTCTGCCGGGTGCCGGCTGCGTAAACTTACACGGCAACTGTTTCGAGGAATTTATCAGATATCTTTGACTCATAAGTTTCTCGTATACTCTCTTGTGAGTAACCGCAGTTATAGATAGTACGAGAAAAATACCATTTTGTGAGGCGAAAGTCTGATGGATCACTTCACGAGATAGTATCTGCGCCTGACAGTCATACGTTTTCCTCGCAAACAAGTTAGCCGTAAACTTGCAGAGACCCACGGAGTTAAAAATAGGATCTCTGCTGGAGTATCTCATACTTTTTCATACACGTCCGAATCACTCGCAGACTGCCCAAACCAGAGCTATAAAAAGTGCTTAAGTAGATCACAGCCTCATGTTGAAGAGCTTAGTCTTGAAACTTGCAGTTCGAAGCGTTGATCGATCGGAGCTACTTCATCGCCTCAGCCACTCCATTTACGGTAAGCAACGTTCCTTTCAAAATTTTGAAATTTTGTGGCCCTTGAAGTGACTGAAAACTTTTCAGCATACTCTGTTTCGAAAGAACGCATTTATATCGGCCAGTCGGGTTCTTGATTTCTCAACGCATTTCGGTTCGCACTTAAATTCATTTCTGTCCTACTTCCACAGAGACTTCTTTAGCAAGATGGCCGATAAGCAAGGATCGTCCGGAACTGGCGCCAAGGTTGAACAGGGAACAGAAGGACCCGTCACCAATACCAAAGCCAACCTGGGCCACAATGACCCAGCTGGAGACCTCAAGATCAACACCGGAGGTGGCTTGGCCGCGGAACAGACCACCGACGGAAAGACCTCCAATGTCCAAGGCGACAAGAACGCCCAGTTATAATTCCCAACTTCCTATTTATTGCCAACGACTCATACAACACGGTTTAGGTACATTTCGATACCGTAATGCATTTTCTACAGTCCCTTCTGGTTCTCCCGCTGACTTTCTCGGTTTTTGACATTTCATCGTCCCAGACTACTGAAGTAATAAAGTGACCTGCCTGCTGAGTTTCCAGTCACACTTCGTCATGTGTCGACTTTACACAATGCTCCCAGTACAAAGGGAGCTGGGCGATTGGACTGAAGCAGGAGGTTTTGCTAGTGACGCACGGCTACGGTGTTACTGACTGACAGCGTGCGCCACTAGGAAAATCGATCTTGTCGAGTTTGTTGTCCCAAGTGGTGCACAGTCTCAGTGTTACTGGGCCAATACTGGCTGGAAGCGTGCGCCACTTGCGAAAAACAAATTGGTTCAATTCCTTTGCCTCGCATCAGAAGGGTTTCCTGTACGTCGGCAAGAGCCAGTATTTCATCGATCTTTCCTTTGTACCGATCAACTTGTGCAAACGTCCGACACAGTTTTGAACCTGGTGTATCGGCGATACAGTCGGTGTCCGTGTGGTAGATGAACTTCGGAAAAGTCAGAGTATTCTAAATCAGAAGAAGTGGAATACTATGAAGGAAGCTCAGCTTAGAGTCCCCCGCAACCCAAAATAAGAGAGCATTACGTTTACAGAACTGCGTCATGTATATCGAAGAGTCCAACCAGACGACGGAGACGAGCGAAAAGCTTCAAACAAGAAAACGAGCAAGACAGGGACGCAAACTATTTATACACCAGAAAAGTCAAGGTCCAACCGGGGCTGTGGAATGAAGGGGGTAGAAAGTGGAGAAGCGTATGCTCAGGCTGATCCTTCCGTCGTACCATCAGGTTCGTCGTAGGAGTAATCTGCCTTGTTGTGCATAATCAATGCGTTATCGACGAAGTAGAAACTATCGGAACGGGTCTCGCACGGACTGTTGATCATTTCTTTCACTGAAAAGGAGAGAGAAGTCGATAAAAGATGAATTGGTGTTTATCGATGAAAGCATACTCACCAAGATCGGCAGGAAGTTCAGGAAATTCATAAATATGCTCGACGGAGTTTCGGCTGTTGGGAATACAAAAGCCAAATTCAAAGTCAAAGCATTTCAGTTCACGGTCTCGAAAGAAATGCCGCTCAATCATCCGAAAATGCGTCAACGGCTTGTCCCCCACGGTAAATTCAACCCTGCAAAACAACGAAAGTAATTGACGTAATACAACTTATCAGATCAGAGGAGGAACAGGCTAATATTCTAAAACCGATTTTGTTTCAAATCGAAACATCTTTCTCGAGAAGGCTTACGTTGCTCCAACGGAACGTAGCTTGAGAAAAGAAGGCGAGAAGTGGTAGCGGACAAATCTTCCCGCATCCGGATCAGCCGGATCCCCACCCGCCTGGTGTAAGTGTGGATCGTAGCCCGGAGGTTTGGCCACTTCGAACAGGACAACACCGCTGTCCATGTCGCGAATTTGGAAGCGGATGAAATCGATGTCGTAGACATTGGCGTCGTGTGCACACAGGTAATCTGAAACAACAACAAACCTCTCTCATCAAGACTGTCAATATTGCTTCGTAAGGAAACCCGGCAATGCAACTGACACACCAGACGTTACACCGTTGAGACTCATCGCATCCTCGGGAGTAATGACATCCTTCTTTCTGATTTCCTCTTCCGACGCTGCAGGACGGCTGGAATGTGAAGCTGGAAGACCGCGTCGAGCAGTCGTTCGTGAACTGCGCTGCATCGTTTCTTGCGTGGAAGAAACTGCGGCGGACTCCGGCATGATGGAAGAAACCCACTCTGAGAAATACAACAGATCTTAAAGAAAATTCAGAGAAAATTGCACTGACCGAAAAATCGGGCACACAGCGGGCGAAAGGCTCACAGTGAACGTAGTGAAGGAAAGAAATGCAATATGGCTTAGCAGGGGAGAAAAACGTGAGACAGCACGGTTGGGTTTCCGCGGATTTTTCAATAACGCTGTCTGTCAGCTGTAAAGAGTGCTCATTAATCGGTGAGGAACTAACGACAGGAAACCGCGGGGAACGAAGAAAAAGACCTGATTCAGCTGACGCCTGCTATTGATTGGATCGGAGACTTTAGATCGAAGAGAAAGAGCAGCACGAACTGCTGACTGCGTCGAGGTGTCGAGATTATATTCCTAGGCGTCTATGTCCCGCTGTATTATATTGCGGTTATGAAAAAATGAGAGGCGGGCTGAGTAAATCAATCAGCATAACAGTGGGCTCGCAAAGGATGAAAATAGAAATGTGTGGCATATGAGAAAAATAGCAAATCAGTTATGGCACAGATTTGAATAAGGCAGCCCGAGGAGATATTTTAATGGCTCCTGCGAGGAAAAAATCGATTGATCGCGACTGGTTAGCCAGATTGATAACCGAAACTGAAGAAAAAAAGTGACAAGCACTGCAGAGTATATTTCAGCTGAATCTGGCGCATGGGGCGATATAGTCAGATAGGTCATGCAAGAAACCATTTTCAGTGCTAATTATGAGATTTTACATTTGCCAGAGTTTTATGGCGCATGCAGAAGGATACTGTTTACTCCATTCCCGGCAGTACTCCTCTTAAAAACGCAACGCAGTGACTTTCGGCCCATTCTTTTAACCCATTCTGTGGCCACTACATTGTAAGAGTTCGTTGAGACTAACCTGCGGATCTTCATGTCCGAATGTGCTCAGGCATTGCTGCAATGCCGTTACAGTACGGTAGTATTGTGGCGAAGACCTCAACCAATCAAACAAAACGCACGCAGCTATTTACCGTACAAGTGACGCATAAGCCGTGGTGATATGAATATTCGTACTGACATTCACACTTCGCTGTGACGTCACTGAAAGACTCGCGCCACAGAATAGTTCGTTTATTTTACCTGGTCGGATGTGGAAATATTTCAAGAATCCAGCGATTTGACGAAAGTCCTTGCCAACGAAGCTTCCTGAAGGTTGTTGTGTCGGGTCAGAAAAGTGGCAGGTAGTGGGAAAGCTGTTCCGGACGGGAAGATATGTTCCAGATTTCAAAGAAAGAAGGTAGTTCTTAGTGCTCAGCACGGATGTTTTTCCAGATTACGGGTTCCGCTAAGGGCTTTCTAAGTAGCCAAAATTAAACGAGCGGAACGATACCTGTACGCACAGATCGTTGTTTCAGCAGAGGTGGTGACGGGAATTCCTCGTGCTGCTACGTAACACACACTCACTGTATCTGTCGTTGACGCACAGGCGTGGAGCAGTCACACGGTTCCTGTATCGATTTCTGATGGTCGTATTCCAGGCGGACCATAAGTCAATCTCACGCTGATGCGATGAAGTACAAGAGCACTGCAGAATGTAGAAGAGACTTAGAGGAGAGGAAACAAGCGCATGAAGAAATACTCCCGTAAGTCCCGTTGCTCGGTTGATTTACTGACCACATTACCATGCGGTAAGGCGCAGTTATACAGTAGTGCGGCACCCGCAGATCTCAACTTACACAAGGTACCAACTGGGGAGTCTGTTTGATTGGTTGTATGCCACAAGCTGCATGGCAAAACGTTCCTGTTTCGCTTTCTCAAGTTTCTTTGCATAAACAGCTAACAGCTGATGCACTGTACTTTTTGACTAGATTTCTGTTTTGTTTCTGCTTTCTAACCATGGATAGCGACGAGGACGTAGCCTTTGACGACGAGCTGGACTACGCCAGTGAGAGGGACGAGGAGGAAGGGGACAACCAACACGATGACCAAGAGGATCACATTGACGTGGACGAAGAGATTGGTGGCAGAGCTCCCATTATTCACAATGTCAGCACTCCAAAGATCTGCACTCCAGACTCCGGAGACTACGATGTGCTTTCACCAGACCAAATCTGTACATATATGAACGATGTGGTGAAAGAAGTGAACCAGGTCATTCAGGTAAGTATTTTTTGGAACTTTCTGGCGATTCGAATCGCGTTGATATGTCTGTTTCTGTTTCCAGCAACCTCCAACAACGACGCGTCTCCTCCTTAGCCAGTACAAATGGGATAAGGAAAAGCTGATAGAGAAATACTATGAGGATACAGAAAAGATATTCGAATCGTGTCATGTGATGAGCCCGGTAGCGAAGATGCAATTTGGTCGACGAAATGGATCTTCGGTAATAATCATGTCGATTCGTAGTTCGTGACGTCATGACTCGGCTGATATTCAAGCTTGTTTGTCATGTGATAGCGTGGGTGGAGCATGACATCAGTCGGCAGTGTAACTGGGATTTGCCGTTGTCACATGATTCTTTTGGTTTTTTGCCCTCATTCTCGGTTTGTTTCCTAGGGTGAATGTGATATCTGTTTCATGGCTGTGAGGAGCAATGACTTCAAAGGAACAGACTGCGGACACCGTTTCTGTACTAGCTGCTGGAAACAGTACCTCACGAACAAGATCCTCAACGAGAACATTTCAGACAAGATCGAATGTCCAGCACATGGCTGCAACATTCTGTTGGACGATGTCTTCGTGATGGACATGATCGGGAACCAGCCTTCTGTCAAACGCAAGTATCTCCACGGAATCACCAACAGTTTCGTTCTGGCACATCGGAGTATCCGGTGGTGTCCGGGAACCGACTGTCTATACGCCATCAGAGTAGTCTCTCCCGAATGGATGAGTGTTATCTGCACGAAATGTCACACGACTTTCTGCTTCCTCTGCGCCGAAACATGGCACGACCCGGTGCCTTGTACGATCTTGAAGAGATGGAAGAAGAAATGTGCGGATGATAGCGAGACCAGTAACTGGTTGGTGGCGAACACGAAAGAATGTCCGAACTGTCACGCCACCATTGAGAAAGATGGCGGCTGTAACCACGTTGGTACGTAACAGCCTCTTTAAAAAATTGTCGTGGGTAAACGTTAGAAGTTTCTCGTTTGTTTTAGTGTGTAAGAACTTGGCATGTAAAGGCGAATTCTGCTGGGTCTGCCTGGGACAGTGGGCAGCGCATGGTTCTTCCTGGTTCAAATGCAACCGCTACTCGGAAGAAGAAAGTAAAATGGCGCGGTCAGCGCAGGAAAAGTCCAGAGCGGCTCTTCAACGATACCTCTTTTACTTCAATCGATATATCAATCATCAGAACAGCTTACGTCTCGAAACTAAGGTAAGGATAAATGAGAGTTCGGTAAACAAAGTCGACCAGATGGTGCTCCCAAGTGGCGCACTTAGCCAGGCAAGATCACTGACTAAGTACGCCACGTAGAAAAACAGCTTTGTTAGCTGAGCTCTCGTATCTCTGACTTTGAAAACGAGTATTTTGAGTTGAAGACCTGATTTTGCAGTTGCATAACTCGGTGAGGATAAAGATGGAAGAAATGCAGCAGCATAACATGTCGTGGATCGAAGTGCAGTTTCTGCAGAAAGCTGTGAATGTTTTGCAGCATTGCAGGCAGACGCTGATGTTCACCTATGTCTTCGCTTTCTACCTGAAGAAGAACAACCAGCAAGTTCTCTTCGAAGATAACCAGAGCGACCTGGAGACCGCGACTGAGACTCTGTCGGGGTACCTCGAACGCGATATGACTTCGCAGGAGTCAGTGGGGGATATCAAGCAGAAAGTTCAGGACAAAGCTAACTACTGCGAAAGCCGACGACGTGTCCTGGTGGAACATGTCCATGAGGGCTACGAGAAAGACTGGTGGGAATTCGACTGAGCTTTTACAATAACAATGTAGTGATTTCACCTTTTTGATGTCTGATGAACAAGCAGGGAGCTGCGTTCGCCCTTCGTTTCATTTTTGTCGGGCTTTATAGTTACAGTCAAGTCGGTATCTCGAACTTTGATATGTTACTCTATCCTGATATCGGCATACCGTAGTTTACCGTTTTACTGTTATGCTCTTACACTCAATAATGATACTGAAAAGAATATAAGGTTGTCACTGGTGATTTAAAGCATGTACAGTACGATACTTGAGTTGCCAGAAACCTCAACAGAAATGAGCGTTTGACATGTTCTGGCTCGCTACGGCTGATGAGCTAGACTGAAGCGAAAGCTGTGACAGCAAAACAGGAAGGATCTGATAACTAATACTTCTTGATGATTTTCGAAGGTGTGGCGTTCTGATTGAAGTTGCTGACGGCGAGGGAAGCGACGGACTGAACGCGGAAGGGGCCAGCTCGGACGGGCAAGGCATTGGCAGGAATCAGCTGACGACGAAATTCGGGTAACTTGCCCAGTTTATCCGCGTATTTTGGACTGCAAACGAAACGTTCTTGTCCATAATAATCACCCCCTCCATATCGAAATGAACGGAAAATGAGCAACTCACTTGAAGACGAAGTCACTTCCGGAGACTAATTCAGACAACGTCGTCGGCATCTTAGACTCTTTCTTCTGTGTCGCAGCTGCGGGATGACCGTTCTGACTGTTGGCATTACCCCAGAAGACCTGCTGAGTGGAAATTTTCAGACCGGCAGCAGCTTTCTTCAGTTTGGACTTTGACGATTTACGTAGGATGGAGTTGGGCTTCACGAAGTCCTTATCAACTTCCTTCTCAAGAACGCGGTCCAGTGCGCCGGTCTGCATTGACGAACTGGGTTGATCTTGAGCGAACTTCTTGTAGGGGTTTTCCGGCTTGACGATCGACTGAGGTTTGGGTTGAAGTTCCGGTGACTTGTCAAGGATTTCGTTCTTGACACAGAGGATGCGCAGGTCACTACAGTGCTGAGAAGCCGCCAAGTCGATTTCCGGCAGCTCCGACCTGTCTTTGTTGATGTATCCTCTGATCACTTCCGCATCCCTGTAACAGGTGAGAATGTACATCGGATAAGTGTCGACGGTGGATCGTCGAATATCGTGAAAGAAAAAGCAAGACACTCAAGTTCAAATTCCTCACACTGAGGCAGTCGTTCGCTATTTTGGGCATGACGTCATGGAGCTGCCTGTGAAAGCGGTATAGTGGGTAATGTCATGCGCGCATCATACGGGATTTACTTACGCTCCCAGATAAGCCTGGTTGAGGCGTTTGAGGTCCTTGATGTGGGCAATGCAGTGACTGGCGCTGGCCGTCATCTTGACTTTTTTCTCTTTGGCGTAAATTGTAAACTTTCGTAGAGCTTCAAAGGCCAGTTCAGTATCAGGTTGGGTCTGTGACGAACAGTTGTAGAAGTACTTGGACAGATGGGAAGGCGTTTCCTGGTTCAACACGGAACTCGTGCTGCTTTGGCCATCTGCTCCACGTTTCACTGCCAAGCTTGTATGCTGAGGATCAGACAACGTGTTCTGGCAAGTTTCTTGGTATGTTTCGGATACAAATGGGAGACTCGACTAGTCGACTTACCCAACGGCCGTAGGAAACCGAGTTCCGATAAGGTCCATTTGGCTGCTCGGAACTGCTGGATTTTTGGCTCCGTTTTCTATTCATCGTTCCGCTGCTTTCCGGACTGTGATAACCGCAGTCTCTCTAGTGCCGGCTGTTCTGCGTTGTCCAGCGATGATTAGGAATACCGGCAAGTCCGAACAACGTAAAGAAAAAGGAAGAATAGAGAAGAGGAACTTCGGTCCGGAAAAAATGTGAAAGAATATGGGCA
>BDGG01000010.1:600276-662609 GCA_001949185.1 Ramazzottius varieornatus | reverse complement strand
GTGCAATCGTGATTGGGTAACTTTAAATATTTCATCTTCATTCCACTTCCATACTTTGTAAATTAGCCACGCCTTACTGTTCTACTTTGCCGCTTGCCCATCTTACCATTTACAGCCTAGTTTTTTCTGCTAAAGTCCTGTCTTCCTATAAGCTTTAGTACTCGAAGCCAAATAACTTTTATATAGTCTCCTGATCTCGGTCTTTCAAGTTCCTCTTCCGGCGTTCCGAAAAAAGCCGAGTTCTTTTCAATCGAGGTATTTTTTACGGTTCAGTGTACCGTGTAGAAAGAAATCAGAAAAAATTGATACAAAAAGGTCCACTTTATAACGCGTGCTGCACATTATGACCCCAGAACCTCCGGAAAACTACCAAGAGAATTCGTTTCACCACTCTCCAAATGCATCTTGTACAGTATAACTGGAAACGTTTCACGAAAACTTACCGGTAGAAAAGCTAAACAGATTAACAGAATCTTGTTGCACTAAATCATGTAAAGGTCCTTGCTTGCTTTCCCCTTAGAACTCTGCCGATCTTGCTTCGCTCTTCAAAAAGACTGCGAACCATCACGACTTGCACAACTCCCACGACGACCATTACAGCTGGAAAAAAAAGAAAAATTTCAACAGAAAATTCTGGCGGAAAGGGAAGGTCTTCAAAAAGTACCTGTTTGGATTCCAGAATATGTATTGACCTTGTCGAAGTTCGATTCAAGAATTACGCGGTCGACGGCTTCAAAATGTCTTACGACTGTCTGGGACTTTACTACTTTCTCCAAATTTAGATGAACCTTGCCCAGGGAATTCTGCAGGTCCTCCACTTTAAGTCCCACGGCGTCCACAGGCATCTGTCCGTTTATGCCAAGCTGATGGAACTCCGCGGCGTGTGTTTCTTTACGGTCTTCGAATACTTCGAAAAACACTAGCTTCGGCTGGAATGTCGAGAAAGAATTGTCAAAGCAGATCTGATATTCTCCAGGTACAGCCGCGTCGAACCGATGGAGGTTGTCGTTCTTCTTGTGCTCTTGGATTACGATCTGCGCGTTGGGATTCCGCACAGCGAGGTTGATATCGAGCTCTCCTCCGCTAATAACCTAGGAGAAAAACACTATTAGGTATTCCCAGCGACATTTGGGTAGCTGGGGCCCATTCCCAGTACAACCGACCTCTGACCAAATTGTTCAGGAAACCAGTTTTAAGTTTTAGGACCCCAAGGGCAAAGTTGAACTGCCAACGCTATCTTACGTAGCAGACATCGGGGAACACGATGGTGGAATCTTTTTGGCCGTCTGATCAGTGGTCAGATGGCTACATCGGAAAAGTCCGAAGGGGTTCGAACTTTTCACTCAGAAAGCTTTGAAGTTAGGATGACGTCATGTAGCATAAAAATGCGTAGGTAGTCGTTCTGGCATTCAACCCCCTGGAAGGGGTTTCAGTTAGTGGTTACCCCTGAAATTTTCCAGAGTGTCTTCCCAGAAGGGCGAACATTTTTCAGAGACTTTGAACCACGGCGAGGTACGGCAAACTTACCGCACGATGCCCCTTGATACTCCCAACAACTTCAAGTCGAAAAACGCTACTTCGGAAGCAAAATTGATTGTACTGGGAATGGGCCGCAGCTACCCATTTGGGAAATTAAATCGCCACATGGTAGCTTCGTCAATCAACAATTCAACGAACCATTACACGTCACGATTTCTTGATTGACAGATCCATTCTCAATGCTTTCTGCAAGAACAGCGACCCAGACTTACTTGGTATTCCAGCTCGAAAGGAACGTTTTGGGTAGCTGTAAAAGAGAGCAACGGTGTTCTAAAGATTAGGAACAGGGAATCAAAGGAATTTTCTTACCTGTGTGATAAAAACATTCTATCCGACCGGCTGGAATCTGCACGGTTAAAGTGGACTGCGCTTGTGCCAAAGCATATCGCATGCATCCCTGAAGGACGACCAGAAGGCACAGTCCTATCTCCTTCGGCATTTCCGCACACAAAACATTAGGGTACGGACTGAGATCTGCAGGATCGAGGAAGAAGTTTCCTCCAGAAAAATTCGATCGAATACGGAACCACAACAGGATGGAAAGTCCACGCTTCGGCCTACCAACACATATTCACGGTGCGAACAGTGCGATGCGTTACCGATGGCTCACCATGGAGACAGTATCACTAAAACCAACGCGTTGGCTTGCCACGGATGAAACAGAAAGCCCTCTTTACAAGCCTTATGGGGCATAGTTGGCTCAAACCGCAGACAGGGTCACAGAGAAAACTTTGCAGGCACAGGAAAAAATTTCAAACACGTCTGCAGATTTTCTAGCCTTCATCGTTTGGCTTGTGTTTGCACAGCTTGCTCCATTGTTCTACATGGAAGTGAAGGTGTAATCCTGTCTGTCCGGATGTTCAGGATGTACCGAGCAGCGAGTCACAACAACATGATGCCCCTTGAAGCTCACAAGTCCAGCGGACGGAGCTCCATGGCCTCTTCCAGCCAGGATGGTTCGGTGGATAATGTTAACGCCAAGGGCGATCCCGATATGCGGGGATATCTCCTTAAGTGGACCAACTATCTCAAAGGATATCAAAAGCGCTATTTTGTTCTCTCCAAGACGGTGCTGATGTACTTCAGGTAAAATTATCCCAAATTATCCATTTAAAACTGAATCAATAGTCGTAGGCGGTAATTAGTAGCCACGATTCAATGCTTGATTCACTGATCAAATTTGGCTTTTGAATCAGCTGACTATATGCTTCCGTCTAAACTGGGTATAGTGACGTCGTGGTCATGTTGGTTGAGCCAATTTGTAGTCGACTTTACGTCACGTGGTGTGGTTGGAGGTTGTTTTGCCTGGTATCCAGCTTGTTAGAATGGTCACTGTTCCAGAGCGTGCTTCCTCTTTGGAGTTTCATCCCGCAGTGTAGATCTCTCTGACCTTTGCCATGAGATCGTCATCTCTTTGCAGATCTCCATCGGACGTTCCCGCTCATCCACGCGGTTCCATCCGTTTGAAGGGTGCTTCCGTCTCAACCGAAGAAAGCTACAGTTTTGCCATCCACAAGCCCGGCGATCAGACATTCCATCTCAAGGCCTCGTCCGAAGTCGAACGACAACGCTGGGTGACGGCCATCGAGCTGGCCAAAACCCGTGCTGGCAAGGGGGACGATTCGTCAGGTAACGAGGCAGATCTAGGTCTGTATTCCACCTATCTTTCTTCCCTCAAAAGAACTTGTCTAGCAGCTCGACAAACGAAGTCAACCATATCTTTTTTCCAAGTGGCGCGCTCTTCTAGCCGAAAGCCCCGGCAGCGTGCGCCGCGAAAAGCAAAGCCGGTAGTAACGTTTTTCCCAAGCGGCGCATGCTTCCGGCCAATCACCGACAACCTGCGCCACTTGGAAAAATGATCTGATCGACTTTGTTTGCCAAGCTTCTATCTTGTAAAGTATAGTTTTGCTTCCCGTGCAGAAGACGACGACGACGTGGACGTCTCCTCGAAAGACGATCTGCAGGGCGTCATCAGGAACCTGAATCTCAAGATCGACGAGCTGAATGCCTGCTACGAGCAGATCTCCAAACAGGGACGCTCTCTGCAGGGTTTAATCGCCGATCTGGAAAGTGTGAACATCCCGGCGGAAGCCAACTCGAAAGCCAAAGCGGTGGTGGAACGAGCGACACTGTTTCGCCTTACCAGCTCGGCTTTGTTGAACGTAAGTCGAACTTGTATTTTAAGCTTGGCTCATGATCGCTCACTTCGGTGTAAGTTGTCCCCAAGCGATAATCGAGGTAGTACTCGTTGTGGTACTCGGATTACACTGCCTGGTGCTGCCTCGGCGGCTTTAACGGGCTTGATATACTGTTGGCAGTGATGCATTGAGGTGGGAACGTTATTGATTTGTTACCTGGCCGCTTTATCGGGTGATCATGAATGTCTATGATCAAACAGAAACCTGTGACTTTGCGACCCGATCTTTGATTGCTAGTTCGACACCTGGATAGTAATTAACCCCTCTGGTAGTCTAGGATCATGCGAAACCTGGCGGAGAACTTTTTTTCCAACCGGAATCCACCGGAACAGCATGGTGAAAATCCATATTAATTTTTCCTGGACTTAACAGGCGCTCATTCGCTTGCATAATTTTCCATTGTACCAAAAGCAAGCACGCAACACGACCAAGAGTATGAACATGTTCAATGGCGAAGGGAAACGATTTCCGGTTCCCGTATACGAAGTCGTTCCACAGGAGTCTTTCCAGAGCGAAGTGTGAATATAGTTCAGAAGTGCGTAACAGATGGGACAGAATAGAGCGATGCACGATGCGTCGTACGTCGGTGAAAGAAATTACTTTTGAAATCGACCTTCGGCTTGATGTTTATCGGTGTAAGTTACGTACACAGTCCATTCATCTTCAATTCAAGCGGAAATGAAGTGTTACGTACACCGACGAGCTTGACGGAAAGGGAAAGATACGGTACAGCATGACCAAATCCGCTAATGCCATAGCGTAACCAGGTCGTATTCATCCGGCGTATGCGAAATCGATAATGTACCCAATGCACCAGCAAGGACTGCGGAGACTAACGTGAAGGTGTTCTTGTATCTTCCAACAGGCGTCGAAGGAGTTTGTGGTGATGGCCCAAGCAGAAGGCAAAAAGTGGCAAAAGATGCTGGGACACGAGCACGACCAGCGCACGCGCCTGGCCGAGATGGTGGAACAGCTCGCTAAGCAACACAGCAACCTGGAGGAAGCGGCCAAGGCCGAAAGCGCCAAGGTATCCTCCTTCATGCAGCAGGTATCGACGAGCGGATCGACCGCCAAGGGCGTCCCCACAGGTAAGGAAGAATAACGGTGTAGTGTAATCTGAGTTCAAGTCTTATCGATAATATGCATGTGCCTGACGGAGTGTAAAAGATATTCTTCCTCGTGCTGGATCTGTTGTGTGTCAGAACATATGACTAAGCAACCGTATGAGGAATGAGTGGTGCAACGGGTGTGATGCATACAGGCTGTGCTGCTTCTTTTTCTTCTGGTATCTAGAAAAAAGAGATGCGTGTGACAGTTCGTTTTGTAGTATGTTAAGTCTGAGTTTGCATGTGTGGTACCGCATTTGAATTTTAGTCGAGTCTGCGATATTTTGGGTCTTGATATTCGGCACTTGTGATGTGACAGCTGGCTGGGAGAAGCCTTGTCTTGCTTCGTTTGGAATAGTATAGTGTGAAGTACCGGTCTTCCGTTGTTGTTGCTGGCTTGTTCGACACCTGACTGCGGGCTTCTGGTGATTAGTTGTACCTATTGAAGTGTTGGATGACGGGAGATGGGAAGATAGAGTCAACGTATAACATGGGATGGTTTGTGCAGGTCCTTCGGACGAGGATGAGTTCTTCGACGCGGTGGATCAGTTTCCGGAGGAATTTGTAGTATCGGTGTCTGTGCCGACGCCGGAAGGCCAGCCTTCGTTCATCAGAACTCACAAGTAAGACCGGTGTCGTATTTTTAACGGAAGGTGAGCGTAAAACCCTAACGAGAAGTGTGATATTTTCGGAAAAAAATGAAGACTATTTTTCTCGGAATTTTCTTGTTAATTTGCGGCACTCTATAAATTTTGAGTTTTTTTGGGGGGGTTATACGTCCATTGCGAACAAAGCGGCAACCTACAGTACGAGCATGATGATTTTTTCTACAGTTGATGTGTGGTGTTTACAGGCGAACGGAGAGCAGCATGAGTTTGAATAACGAAAACGCGGACATCTCCAACATGGCCGATTCGGACGAAGAGACTGATGACAAGATGCAGCGACAAGAACGGCAGATTAGTGTTATCACGCGCAAGAATGCCCCGCCAGTGGGATCTTCCAAACGAGCACTTCAGGGCATCAATGAGGTAAGCCCAAAACCCCGTCTATTCGTACCACTTTCAATGTCGAGTACGGGCGCGTTGTGCCAAGTCTGCACTGGAGTGTTGTTTTGATAACCATGGAATTGAGGATGTAATGTGATGTGTGGCGTGGTTTGCTCTGTAGGCTGACTTCCGAAATGTGCCTGCCACATTCACTACCGACCGGAAGTCGCGTGGCCGGCCTCGAAGGACGGCCATCCCGTTCAGACCCACTGCCAGCCTGAGCTTGTGGAGCATCATGAAGAACTGCATTGGTCGAGACCTGTCCAAGATCCCCATGCCGGTAAATATTCATGAGATTTTTGAAACGAAGAATTTATTGATTCATAAAACACAAAACCAAATCGACTTCCGGTTGAATATGATAAACTCTGGAAAGCGGGCCACTGTCGAAAGGATGTGAGGGTTGGGCTCCCACACGCGCGATGTGGAGGTGGGTGGGCTAGTCATGACATCCGTGGCTTTTCTTGGAATGGGTGAATGCTCTTCTCGAATGAGGAAAGGATTAGCTTACCGTATTTTTGTGCCTTTCTGGCTCAACCTTCGACACATTTCGGAGACGATCCTGGATTTGGTGAGGCCATTGATCTCGTTCAGATTTCCTTGACTGAGGCTTTGCTGTAATATTCATCAAGGATAAGATTGAGACTAATTGTGTCGAGAGTGCTTCCTGGAAGACTAACTGGAACCCAGGCAAACTCGATCAGATTGTGTTTCCAAGTGGCGCACTCTCCCAGCAAATAACACCGAATAGTTGCGCTACTTTGAGGAAGCATTCTCGTCGAGTTCGTTTGCCGGGCTCCCAATTTATTCCGGTTTTGCTCCTATGTAGGTGAATTTCAGTGAGCCACTTTCGATGATTCAGCGTCTGACAGAAGACTTCGAGTACTCGGACATTTTGGACCGCGCTGCGGCAGTGGACGATCACTTTGAGCAGATGGCCTACGTGGCGTCCTTCACCGTGTCTTCGTATGCCACCACGGCGGTACGGACCAACAAGCCCTTCAACCCCATGCTGGGCGAGACCTTCGAGTTTGACCGACGAGAGGACTTTGGCTGGAGAGCCATCGGAGAACAGGTAAGAAGAGTGCAGAACCAACACGAGAAAATGGGATGGTGGCGCACGTGAGGAAAGGATGTGAATGATCGAGTTGATGGTGACTAATGAGTTGTCTATTTTGCCAGGTCAGTCATCATCCCCCGATGGTGGCTCAGCATGTCGAATCGAAGGACTGGGTCTGCTGGCAAGAGTTCACGGCTTCCACCAAATTCAGAGGGAAATATCTGCAAGTGATCCCGCTGGGAATTACTCACCTTGTCTTTCGCGTAAGTCCACCGAAGAACATCTAATTGCATTGGTTGTTTTGATTTTAGTAGAGTTGCAGGCCAGTTCAGATAGTACTGAAGAACGGTAAAATATGAAGTACGACATTCCCGAACAGTACGAAGGCAATTCGTCCGGAAAACGTTAGATATTTGGGCTCTGGGGAAAGCTCCTGAGGTGGATGGGTCATGGCGTAGAGGCACAGATGGTGAAAATTCAGTAAGGGTCAGGGCAAACCGAAGGAAAGGGTTGGGACCGGTATAATGAAAGCCGACAATTTTCAGTTTCGGCCCCGAGCCGTTGTTGATTTTCCATTCGCTGTATCTCTACTCCATGGCCCCGTCCACCTGAGGAGCTTTGCCCAGAGCCTACTTCTCGAAAGCTTGGTTAGTACTGAAAGAGAGCGTATTTCATGCATTTTTCTTACAGAAAACTGACAACCATTACACGTGGAGGAAAGTCACAACAACGGTGAACAACATGTACGTGTTTTTGGAAACTTGCTCTGAAACTGGAAGAGACGGCGGGTGGATGGCGTTTGAAAATATTTTGAAAGAAGCTGGTTTTTATTGTATTTTCTCTGGTAGTATTGTCGGGAAGCTGTGGATTGATCAATCTGGTGACATGGAAATCAAAAACCACAAGACTGGGGATGTTTGCATGTTGAAGTACTCGTCCTACAGCTACTTCTCACGCGATACGCCAAGGAAGGTAGGTCAATCCATACAGCCCTTATCGCCTTATCCTTATCGCCTCAAATGTCGCTCATTATTCACCAGGCTGACATGAGTGTCACTGGGACTTTGGACATACAGAATTTACGATGGGTCTTGTTTTTAGGTTACTGGCGCAGTGACGGATTCAGCCGGAAACGTCAAGTATGTCCTTAATGGCACGTGGGACGACTCCATCGCTGTGGCTAAAGTCCTGGGAGACAACAGTAGCAAAAAGGAAGTCATCGAGACGGATGCGCCTACCACGCTGTGGAAGAGGAACCAACTTCCGTAAGCCAGAATTTTCGGTTGACTAGTCGGAAAACAAAATATGCCAGCGGTGCAGAAACCTGCATACAAAGTCAACAGAGTGGCTATAGAAGTCGTTGTATGCAGGTTTGCGATGGATGGCGGATTTTGTTGTTTGGGTAGTCGAATAGTTTGAATATGGGCTTTCGGCATGTTCAGATGTTTTCAGAAAGAATAAAATTCAGATATGTTTGCAGGCCGAACAGCGACAAGATGTACAACTTTGGCAAGTTCGCCCTCGAGTTGAACGAACCGGAAGAGGGTGTTGCACCGACAGACAGTCGGAATCGTCCCGATCAGCGTCTGATGGAACAGGGCAACTGGGACGAAGCCAACAAGTACAAGCAGAAGCTGGAAGACAAGCAGAGAGCGGCGCGGAAACATCGGGAAGCCACCGCGGAAAACCCAAATACTCGTAAGTCGTGTTGTCTCAGACAACGTCGCGCATGGCGGCCAGAATGCGCTAGTCCATCCGGAACATGTGCTGTAGCTTATAACTACTGTAGGATTTCATTTTTATTTTCAGCTCCTGATGAAGTAGCGGCTTCGATTAGGAAACACTACACGGAACCTGTTTGGTTCGAGAGACGGAAGGACCCGCTGACCGGAAGTCCTATATGGATCACCAATGGTAAATATTGGGACTGTAAAGCCAAACAGGACTGGAGCATGTGTCCCGATATCTTCTAGACTTGCGGGTAGAGTCAACTCTGATTTCCCTTAGAGAAGTGTTTTATCCTCATCTGTTGTATCCGATCGTCGAAAGATACTTTTTGTGTGGTACGCCGGTTTTCTTTTCGTGTGAGTTCAAATTTAGAATATAGCGCAAAGTCGAACCTGACAACTCTTATGAACTGTTTCTTGCGTCAGTTACTTTCCCAGTGCTGCTGTTTTCCACTTTACTCTTTATCCGAAAGAGTTTATGTTCAGATGATAATCATTTTTCATCCATGTTAGACTGTTGAACCCTGATTTCCAACCTTTATCCATGCTGCCAGCCACGCCCTCTTTGTTTTCTACCGTTTCCATTGCCATTCGTTTTATTCAACTGTTTGTTTACATCCTTCCGCAAGTCACAGATATGCTCGTTTGTGTTCCCAAATAAATTTCATGCCGAAACGGACTAATTAATCTCTTGTCCCATCATTTGGACATCTTCGTTCGAAGGCGGCCTAAGCATGTGCTGCCGTTTGGGCGAGGTTGAGGCTTCCGTCCTGCTGTATTCCGACCTTTTGAGCGAGGGCCGACGGGAAAGAATGTCCGGTAGAAAAGCTGGCTGCTCTTCGGGAGGCACATAGGGGATGATAGCCATGCAAAGGGACGAGGTAGGTGCAGGCGCGCTGAAAATACCAAAGTTCCAGCTCAACTCGCTCGTAAGGTTAGCATACAGGCTTCCGCCATTGAAATATCTTCTAATTCTTTACATATTATTCAGTATCTCTGGAGGAAGAATCTCCGCTTCTTCTCGCTCTACTTTTCGGATGGCCTCTTTCAGGGATTCGGACATCTCGAGCTGGGGAAAGACACGTCGACCTGTCGGCGATTCGTCCACTTCCATAAATTCCGAATCGCGAAAACTTTTCCTGCAAAAAAGGTAGAACTCATTGAATGAGCACACTACCTATAATGCTCGTCAATAATGTACCACGTTTCTGTGTCTGGAGGCAGATGGTTTTCCTGGACGAACGAGGAAATGGAACTTGATTCAGAGGCATTTCCGTCTCTTCCGGACAACTGTAGGTCGCTAAGACTTGCTGCTAACTTCGCTTCCGTGATGAAGACTTTTGAAGATCGGAACTCCCTAAATAAAGGATAAACCGTCGTAGCTTCGGGAGAGAGGTTCGGAAAGGGGAAAATGACTTACTCGGGTGGACGAAGCTTCCGTTTCCGGTCAAGTGGAAATCTGAAAAATAAGAGGTTTGTGTCGCAGTTGATTGAGCAACCCCGTTGATTGGCATTATCTTACAGGTTTGATTTGTCACCCATTTCGTCCACGAAGCCTTCAATTGCAGATGGCGGATTCGTGTTTGCAAATGGAGCCGGACGCCTCCGAAGCAGCTGCGATGGTAGAGGGTAAATGGGATGCCCAAGCGGAGGAGCAGCCGAGATTTGTGGCTGGGAGTTTGAAGAGGGATTCAGCGACGACACGGAATACGACGGAAAATTTGGGAAGGCGATGTTCTGCGATACGGATCCACTGGTCGTGTTAAACGGCGAGAAGGAGGATGGCATGATCTTTCTATCATTGAATACAAAGGTAAGATTCAAACGTGGAAAAGTACAAAGGCAATGCAGACCATGGAACGCTAAAAACTTTGGAAGACGATCTGGTTGCCAGATTCTGGTAATTTCCGAACTGCGAGTGTCAACAAATGCGCATTCTGCAGCACACAGGATTCGCGCATATCTTGCACCTGCATTCTTGTGCGCGCTCTATCTGAACGGGGCGCCACTGTTTCGGGAACCCAGATGGGCAGTGGTCAGTAAGGCAGATAGGCCTTCAATACTCGCTGTCCGACAGAGCTCGCACCATCAGTTTACAGATCTTTGGACTCGAACGAAGACTTCTGGTTATTATATTCTTTTTCAAGGTTTGCGATCCAATCGGCTGACTGTTGTACTGGTCTTCAAAACTCTTACTGGTTAGATATCGCCTGACCGATCGAACCGTTGAATTATCGTCACTTTTGGCTTGGTTGACCTTTGGACTCGCTGTTTCTAGAACAGTGTTATTCTATCGACGGAGGGGCTTTCTGTTTCGCCAGCATGTCTGGACGAGCAAGCAGTTCAGCGTGGGGAAGTTTCCTCTCTTCTACAGTCTGAGCTTTTCCTCCACGGGGATAATTATGGCCCCGAAGTTTTACAAGTGGATCTTTTTCGCTTTTTGTTTCTTCTACGTCTTCATCCATGGATGCTGGGGACTGTACGAACCATACGACGCCGGAATCAAAGTGTTGGACCAAGAAAACTTCGACTATTCGGTCTTCAGCCAATACGCCGGCAACCAGCTAACCTACACAGAAGATCTCACCTGGATCATCCAGTTCTACAACTCATGGTGCGGTCACTGCATCAAGTTTTCCCGTACATACAAGGCTCTTGGGAACAAGAGCCAGCACTGGGACCAGTTTCTGCGTATTGGTGCAGTCGACTGCGCATACGAAGAGAACCGAGATCTGTGCATCCGGTTCAACATCCTGGGTACACCGGCTATACGTTCCTTCGCCCCGCATTCGCACGTCTCGAGCCAGGGAGCTGTCTTCCAAGTGAAGGAGTCTTTAGAAGACCTTGTAAAGGATGTGTTAGACGTGCTGGAGACCAACAAGCGACCAGCGGAACTTCAGACGGTGCCGGAGCAGTCGGTTACGCAACTCTGGAGTACAGTGCCGATGTCTGTGACAGCGTTAGCGGTTATCATCGAACCCATCGGATCGCATATTGGGAAGGAAAGCATCATGCACCTGTTGCCGAATTTACACTCTCTTGCTGTGCGGAGAGCGAGTGCGAGCAATCGAATGCTGACGGAGAGGTGGAATTTGAATGAAAAATTACCGGCAATCGTGTTCCTGGACCGACACCTTCCTGGTCAACATGGAACACTGGGCAAGTTCAACCTGGTCATTGCGCTGTTGATCGATCGAAACAAGAAGCGTAACCAGCTCAGACTTCAGCGTAATTATTTCATTTTATGCCCGAAAAATATTATAAGAGAAATGCGAAGTGGAATCTCGAAATTTTTATGCGATCTGATACTTGGAAACTTTCAACCACCAGTACTGTATAAGAAGATTAGTGCAAAGATAAATGACAAGACACACACACACACACACTCTGCATATTTTCTACGAGTGCTTTCATCTAAACGCTGTATTACAATTCCATCAGAGATAATTTTTGTAGGTCTGGACGCGTTTCGATCGAAAGATCCCGTGGAAGCTTTCTCTGAAGCTATCCTGCGGGCGGACGTCGAGTTGACCAACCGGCAACACATCCCACGTCGTCCTTACCGCCGACCCGCCTACGACCACAGTCCCGAAACGCTTCCTTCTCCACAAAGATACCCTATCCAACGCTCCTACATGCAGCTGGCCGAATCCTCCAACATCAACTCTTTCCAGCTCCCACCTGCGCCAAAGACACCTCAAAAAGCGGACGTTCAGGACCTCGACTCAGCCATTGTGTACGCCCTCGTCAACGAAGTTGGCCGCCAAGGCGACATTTCTGGAAAAGCGTACACCGCCCTACAAAGTTTCACTCGAGCTGCGGTGAGGTGGTTGCCTGTGAAGGGAGACACGAAACTAGCGTTGCAGTCGCTGGACGATATCCTCCGAAGGCGCAGCTTCATCTCCGGCAACGAAGTCCTCAGCGTCCTTCGACAAAGCGGACTCGACATGTCCTCTCGAAGGATCAAATGGAAGCACTGCCGGTCGAGTATCCCCAACAGGCGCGGGTACCCCTGTGGACTATGGCAAATCTTTCACACCATGACGGTTCGTGCTTTCATTGATAGTATGCAGAGTAGGGTGAATACGAACGCGCTAGGTCCAGATGGAGTCTTGACGGCCATCTTTGGGTATGTTGAACACTTCTTCTCGTGTCAAGAGTGCTCGAGACATCTCATGTCGGCAGTGAGGAACTACCAGCGGAACACTGAGTTCGCGTCGCCGTCTGAAGCGGTACTGTACCTGTGGAGGACCCATAACAATGTAAATATGAGGCTGGCTGGAGATTACTCGGAGGACCCGGCCCATCCGAAACAGTACTTTCCAACGCTGAACCAGTGCTATGATTGCCGCGAGTCGAACACGCATTCGTCTTTGATTTCATGGAACGAGTCTGGTGTGTTAAACTTTCTGCGCCAGTTTTACGGGACAATTTGACCGAGTGTCGCAGATGGTCCTTTTTTCTCTAGTTCAAATGCCCGCGAAGACTATATAGATTAAAGCGAAGTATGAAGAATGATTGTAAGGAAACACTAGATTGACAAACATCATTGTAGTAAACTGCGATATTGATGATCTGAAAGGAGGAGATGAAAACACTCACCGCACATCAGGCTCTTAGCCCACAGTTACTGTAAAAATTCGCTGTATCGTGCACAGTACGGCTCGCACGGGAATGTTCCCTGGGTGGTTGAGGGGTAAATCTGCACGGCCTGCAGGGATGGTCTGCGTATCCGTAGGTGCCGGATACAGCGAATTTTTACGGTACGTCGTGGCGAAAATCTTCTGTTCTGTAGAGACTGCTTTTTGATTTTGTCTAGACGGTGGTCCAACTGTTTAGCAACACATCGCCACACAACAAGTATTGTATTCGAGCAGTGAAGTGTGTCCGCGCTTCTGCATATTGAACGTACGTGGACTTACGTGAGAGAAAATACCGACCGGTTATGATCGATGGACTAGCGCTAATGGACTTCGTGAGCGTACTTGCGATACCTGTTGCACCATAATCGCCAAGATGGCCCGAAGGTACCAAACCACCGCTTCTTCCGTGGCTGTTGGTAATCTACCCCACCTTCAAGTATCGAGAAGTATTTGGGCTGGCCGTCGTGACTGCACAAGTGTTTGATTAAATTCTTCTAGTGTCGGCAGTAATTTCTGGTTTTGTTGCTGACAAAGCGAGGTTGGTGGCGGTAAAGAATGATTTAGTGCCGCATCTTGTTGCGGAATGTGGTGCACTGTTCCAAAGTCCTCCGTGGCCTTTCTCTGCCGAAATCGACGGTCAGATTTCCGGAACTTTTTCTGATTTGTTTCTGGATTATCTTTCCGCCAACCGTCGTGTAGCCTACTCAGGTTCGAGACAACTTGTACGAAACTACGTGAAGTTTTTTGAGGATATCGAAGTTCAGCCGATCGAAGAATGCAGCGGAAGCAGATCCTCAGTATGAAATTGACACCGACGAAAGCCGAAGTCAAAGAGAACAGTTCGCCAAGTTCCGACACAGCGGACGGAGGTGAAGCGGAGTTACTGGAGCGTCAGGAAAGGTTTCCCAGCCGACTGCGAACCACGACCGGAACAGGCAGCACCGAACGATCGGCAGCCGACAGACGCAACGAGATACTGTCTCAGCAGCTCAAGGCCCTAAACAGTGAGTTACAGGCCAAGTTACGAGCTAAGACTCTGGAGAACAGCCAGCTCAAGCTCGAGCTATCCAAGATCCGTTCAGAACACGACAAGGATGTTCGAAGGGCGGTACTTCAGCAGAAAAAGTCGACGGAAATGATGGCTCGCACACTAAAACATGCCGAAGATGTCATCAAGGAGAAGGAAGAGATGATTAGCCGGCAGCAAGAGACCATCAACAAGATGAGTTTGGCCAGAACACTCTCGCCTCGTGTGTCGCCACCGTCATCAGCATCTTCGCTAGGTCCACGGGGTCAGTCATTTCACGGGCGAACGGCTAATCAGAAAGCAGCTGAGGCTAGAGGTATTTCTTCAACGGATGCTGTCAAACCGGCGCATCAGTTTACAAGATCGGCCTCCTTAAGAAGCAATAATAGTGTCACGGCATTCTCTTCCGCGTCGCGTAAGCCATCCTTGTCGCCGCAAAAACAACCACTGCAACAAAAACTGCAGGTACGAAACAGTACTCGTAGTGTATTCAAATCTATGACGCATACATGAGCAAAATAGTGAAAGCAAAACAAAAAAGCCTGGAAGAAAATTCTCTGAATGCGGCCAACCCACACAAAATTTGTTGACAAGGAGGGTTTCGTGAGACTAGTACAGTATTTACAGTAGTTGCCAAAACTCCTCTGATTTTCTACGGTTCTTCGTCAGAATGACAGTTAAAACGGTTCGACTTAAGGCGTCATGTGGCTTCGGACACTTTTCTATAGAGGCAATATAGTACAATATTCTGTTTCAGGTGCTGGAAAAGAACAAGCCGGACGTGATCCCGCGGAACGCCACCTTCAACTGTATACTGGATCTGAGCCAAAGAAGCAGCTTGCTTCGGAAAATCAACGAGGAAAACCGGTTGGAGTACGACTCTTGAATCCGGCCTGATCGCGTTCGTTTCCCTTTTCTAGTGACTATTCAGTGATCTCCCAAGTCGGACTTTGCCCGACCGTTTACGTGCTGTAGGAGTTACAAAGCCTTCAACAGTCGGACAGAAATGCCGACTGCGAGAGCTATAGATGATGCTCATATAGCGATGGGACATCAGTAACTCGGAAGTAATCGACAAAGAATGGGTCTTTCATTGTTTCGGGCCGGAATTAAATGGAGAAATTTAGAGCTTGAGTAATGTGGCTTAGCCATCTTTCGAATGATGGATAATTATGTAAGTGTCCAGATGTTGAAGAAATGGACGGCACACAAGTTTCTGCGAACAGAATCGTGAAGCATTTCGATCGAATTGAGCCATCGATCCTCGTCGAACAGTTTATCGAAATATCGGTTTTTTTCACTCGTTAATTTTCCTCGCCGAAATTATATTGTAAAATTCCAAGCGAAGTGGCTAAAAGTGTGTGCATTTCACGCGCCATTGAATCGCCATTAACAGTATTAACGAGCTTTCCGCTGCGTCGTTCGACCTGATCACGCCCAAGGGAATATGGAACATGTAGTCTCATGCATAAATGACAGACAGAGCGTACCCCGAGCACGAAAACCACCCAGAGCAGGATAGCATCATTTACCGGTCTTCTTTTTCTTTACCGTTTTAGCCAGTATTTTTGCTTCTTCTTCGAGTCCAGCTGGAACATTGGCCAGTATTTTGGACTAGCACTCACCACAACCGCGTTCGCGGAGTCATACAGATACAGTACACGTTTACTCACTGTATGTTGAATGTCAGCATGTAATTCTGTCGGTTCCCGCTGTTCTAATTCGGATCACGTACCTCGTAAGTTGACTCGATCAAAACTGCGTTATTCTAGACAGCACCTCTCTCATCTACGTGTCAGCACTCCAAATTCTGAAAAGGAGACACTTGACCTTCCACCTCATTGTGCTACTTTGGCCTGAAGTTTTCCCAGTCTGAGCAACAGTTCAGAGGTTTGACGTCCAGAACCTACACTCCGGACCGGAACAGAGCCATGCGGTTGTCAATATCATCGACAGTGCTTCACGCAATCTTGTTGCTTCAACGATGAATGGCATCACCCGAAATTTGTGGCACCTCTTCGATGTGGATTACTCGCAGTCGACTAGCAGCACCGCGCTTAACAACCCGACAGCGGTAAGTTCGCGTAGTCCTTCTCGTTAGCAATCATGTGGAATCTTTAAACTCATGAAGTTTTGTCCCAGTATCTTGGGGATTATTGTGCATTGATCGAAAAATCCAGTAGATCCCCTTAACTTACCGTCCGGACATCGTTTGCATCCCGGTGCAGATGGCGCCATCTACTGTACAATGAAGGGACATTTGGCTACCTACTATACAGTAGCTGGTGCTGTTGGCACAAGCAATAATTATGAGGGTTGTTTTATCAAGAACATGGCCTTTGCGATAAAACGAGTGTCAAGGGTTTGTTTCATCGATGGACCGTCACAGGTGTCCAGGTTCGCAAGGTGGCTTGGTTTGTGAACCAAGACAGTGCATTACGACCAGGATGGCAAGTCTGAAAACTATTTTTCGGTCCGGTGTTATGATAGAGATTTTACAGCTATGGCTTTGAGATGGAGTACGCATGTGTTGGAAAAAGTCACGGAAGGTTTTTCGTCGAGAAGAAGTGACCCCTATGCGTGCAAGTTATTAGTACGGCAGGCAGCCATCTATATAGGCGTGAATAGAGTGGACCGTAAACACCCGTGATAACCGGCAAATAGAGGGGTTATGATGGCGGTGGAGCTCGAGTGCGGGATCGTGGAGCCGACCCAGGCCAAACACGAGCTACTGAGCTCAACGGAAAAGGAAGAGACGCTATCGATCCCCTTTTTCCGTAATCTGGATAAATACAGGCATGGTTGGCAAGGTTGTACGACACTTTACAGGAAAAAAGGGAACATGATAGGCCGGCGGGGAGACGCCATTCACAGTTATGACTGTACAAGGAGAGCCTCTACGTGCGCTGCTTCCCTTTTCCCCTTCTTTCCCTACAGACTCCATCCTCTTGCGAAGGGATTTATGGGTGTATATGTTGAGCTGCTGTTCCAACATTGCAAAGCGCGTCTGTCACCACAAGCGACGTGTACCAGTTAAGCGATATTGAATACTTGCCAACGTAACCCCCTCTCACTGCACGAGCCCACGTTCCCTTGTCAGGCAAGCCTAACCGACTACCGATAGTGCCTTTCAGCAAATCCAGACAGATACGCTCGTAAAGCTGATAGCCCAGGATTTTGAACCCATCATTTTTCCACCCATGTATGGTTACGGCAATCACACGTACAGTACTGATATACCCTCTCATATCTCTCAGGGATTGACTCTGCATGCGGAAAACTTTATCACCGAAGTAGAGATCTGCCGAGTGGAGGTAAAAGGAATATCCCACCTTGTCATCCATAACTGATTGAGGTGACCGATCCCGGCTTGCGACTTCTGTTTTGGATCGAAACGGTTCCTTCAATGAAAGACAGAAAGTTTTTCACAGTATTCTGCTGGATGATATGATGTGGTGACGGAGTACATCTTCCTTGGGTTGCCCAGCTCTGAACTAGGAAGTACGTGTGTTGATATGGGTATGATATCAATCAAGGATTACTTGGCGGCACAAATGGATATCTCACTGCTGAAGTAATCTACTTGCACCCCCATACCGAGCGTTCAGCAACCTGAACTTGTCTGTGGATTAAGAACGTCAACGTCATCCTTCAGATTTGACAGTAAGTGTTTTTATGGTATTGGTCCTGCACCAATTAACCTTGACTGGTTGAGCTGGTCGGGAAGCTTTGCCGTACCGTAAACACGGCATCGCACGTGTTCTTCGTGGACTCAACTGCTGCACGAGCGTGAACTTGGCTACGTCCACAATCGTTAAGTTAGGAAGTGCCGTGTTGAGCTTTCAACTTCGTAAATAAGCTCCTTACATTCAAGGCTCATTCACAAAAACCTTCCCCATTGGCCTTCCCTTTTCAACAGCGCCTACTATCTCGATCGACTTTCAATTTATTCGTTCGTCGTTCCGGCTGAACTGGATACACATTCCCAAGCTGCTCCAGCCAAGCAAGACTTATTGTACCGCGTAGCATCTTCGATCAGTGGCTGAAATGAAACCGGTCGATTTGACTATCTGCTTGATTGCTTTACCACAGGACCCTCCGTGACAACAGGAAGCGATTACACCACATTAGATTAGTACTTGCAACATAAGGCGCTCACAATAAGAAGTCATCAGGTTTTGAACCACCATACTTAAACCATCTGCTTCTTTGCTGTGGAAAGACCTGCAAGCGTGTACTTTGCCATGTCGGAAACAGGTTTCGGGGCTGTCCCGCTTCTTTGCAGTCTTTTGCTTTCCGAGAACCAGGACCAAGGACTGATCATCCCAGGAAACAAGTCCTGCTGGGAAACATAAGCACGAAGCTCACGCCAGTCGAGCCAGACAGACTTTAGCACCGCGAAACCTTCTCGCCAAATACCCAGTTCGACGGACGTCGTGGCGCTGTGTCTCCGGGGGCTGTTCTACGTTCCGACTCTCCGAGAACGCGCTGCAGTTTCCGGTTTTCCCTTTGAAATCAAACCAGGGACTTTTCTTCGCGTTCTAGTGGCTCTGGATCTCATGGTGTCAACTTCGTGCGCATCACACGCAACATGAACTTCTACTGTAGCCAGAGTACTCCACGTCTCGTACGAAAAAAAGTTACTCTCACAGATATATATATATACGAAAAAAAGTTACTCTCACAGATATATATATATATATGCACGAGAGGGCCACAGATCTTTGGCCAGCAGCTTTTCCTGCTTCCTAATACCGTAAGGGAGGTGGACTCAACAGAATTCCGTGAAATTATTCAGTGAGGAAAAATTGTCGAGAGTGACATACGTATACGCACAGTATAATCAGTGACGACTTTAGACAATCGAGTTGGTGAGTTTTACCCGTAAGGAACCCTGGAATACTGGTCAGCCAACCATATTCAGCGAGGACAATGTTGTAGACAGATGTAATGATCACTAACACCCAGTGAGGAACTTGGTAATTACACGGAAGATACTCAGCGAGTATCGCGCGAAGACTCGACAGCCCGTACTTCCCAGAGCATGCTAGCTAGTGATCACGGGGTCAGGGTCGAACGGAGGTCCGGAAAGGCGGAAACGGGGTAAAACTGATCAGCCTCTTAGGTTGGGAAAACAGTGTTATTTGCCTCAAGGGGATTAGGAATTTCGAAAGAAATGTGCCTATTCTCGTTGGATAAACCCGGGTGAAGGCTATCTCATTCAGCGGGAGTCCTCACTGAATGAATTCGTTGAACGCTCACATGGACAGTTTATTCAGCGACAAGAATTGACTGAGTAAAAATTCGACCCCAGCGAGCAAGGCCGCGCCCTCACACATATTGCGCTGCTGTTGTCTCGCGCTATCTGTTTCTAATAAATTTCGACGGGCAGAACGCGAAAAGCAACGGAAAATCTAGCGAAAAAGTTGAGGTGCGGCTTGGCCCTAACCTCCAGCCGCCGGTGTGGCAAAATCCCTGCATTCAAGTCATCAAACAGCAGCTGGAATAGGTAGCTAGTGAAGTCCTTAGATGAATCGGATGTATTAACCACTCAGCCAAAAGAGCCACTTACCAACAATCCCCAGGTATTTTTCACCAAGTTTTCACCATTCACCTATTTTCAAGTCGCTATACTCATTTTCGTACGAGCGTTTTCGTTATGCCAAAACGTAACCAAAACGTTGCGTACCCGAAGGAATGGTTTCGGCTTTCCAAAAAACGGCTTGCAGGTGGTACGAGTTGCAGGTATCAGAGAGTGCTCAGCTATATACAGCAGAACAATGACAGTATCTTGTGATATGACAGACAATGCACTAATGTAGATGGAGATTCGTAAGATTTTATACAAGTGTTACGTGGAATCTTTTCGTGCACGATCCTCTCGGTTATGGTTTAAACTTATCTCACACGTGCGCAGTGATGTGAAACTTCGCGCCTGTTCCGAGAGAAGGGACTTTACAACAACAGGGATATTCATGCATGCATACGCAAACCACGATCTGGAATCTGGATCTAATGGGGAAATGCGCTGGAACGCGTTACGATGCACAAGCGACTGATAGGACCCACAGATACCACCGCATGTCCCATCCCTTGTGTGAGTATTCTCACATTAATGGATTTTCGAATAACCGATCTGAATGATTCCATATGGACGCAATGAAAACGGACTCCCACCAAACCGTAATTGATTACGCGGACTTTGCCGCATCGACCAACTTTGACAGAACCGCAACCAGCACAGTACTCATACTGCGTTCTGGTTTCGACAGTACTAGAACAAAGAACCTGACCGACCTTGGAGGAATCGACGGCGAATACTCGAGGGTGCAGAAACCTTCCCTTGTCTCCGTTTTGTTCTTGCTCTTGTTTCGATCCAGTCTTACGACAGGGCTAATGGAGTAATCTTGTTTTCCGAACTTTTTATTCCGTGAACCCGTCTATAAATATGGTGCAGCAACAAACCCACCTTTGTCCTTTTTTTAATGGCTGTGTTTGTGCGTGCATATTTCGCAGTGCTGCTAGGGATTCAAAACAGTGAATACGACGTATTTCTGTATGTGAATCGTCTCCTTTCTCCAGCCAAAGGTGAAAGTACACGAAAAATTCAATTAGCATACGTCCCAGCACACTTTGGCCTTGAATAAATGGATTGTGACGTATCCCATCTCTCCCACTGGCGACACAGGGAGTGGTGGTCATTAGCTATTTGGTGGCACTCCTCTCTTGACAGTCAGCGGGGAGTTGGGTCAAAGTCAAATTTAATTCATTACTTGGCAGAATACCAAATTCGACCAGGGAGATTTGCACTCCTACTTTGATTCACAATATGCTCATTGGTTTCCCCAACTTCCCGTAGTAGGCTATCGCCGGATACTTGAGTTCTCATGCAGTTATCACAGCGACCGAGTTTCTGGGCTAGTGTACGTTACATGAATTTTGTTTAATTTTCACGAACCCTAAAACAAGGACTATTTTTAGATTTGTCAATGGATGAAATGACGGATCGTCCACATGTGTACGCATTGTGTACATTTGGGAAGACAAGATTATTGGAATCCAGTGACAGCTTAGGGTTATTGGAGTCTGTGTAGCAATGTCTAAGACGTAAGCAACACGCACGACGACCGTATACGTAGCTATAGGGGAATGACGAAAGGACTTTTAAAATTGAAATCCTGGACGTCAGACTCCTGAATCCGGAGAGTTTCTCCTTTGGATAATGCTGCTTACAGTCCGACAAACCTTGCGGCGTAAAGTATTCAACTGATCCAGGTGTACACTGGACTGTTGCTGCTGTTATGCTCAGTTTTCTTGACTGCAATTGGAGTCTGGGCAAAGTTCCTCAGAAGTCTGGAGTCACGGCGTAGAGGCATAGTCGAGGAAATTCAGGCAGGGGGCAGGGTAGCCCAGGGTAGGGGTCGGGGCTTGCCATGTGGGAGCCGAGAATATTCAAGAAAAACCCGAAACCTTCCCCTGCCCTGCTCAAATTCCATCAGCTGTGCCTCTACGCTATGACCCCAGACTTCTGAGGAACCTTGCCCACAGCGCAATCCGCTTGTGTACACGTATCGTGTCTTTGGCTTTTGGGAAGGATTCCCGACGTGGAGTACGTTGGAATCTAAAGACTGACAGCGCCTCAGGATAGAAGACTTTCGTTCGTGAATCACAGTGGGACGGAGCTGACAGACATCACAGCGTTTCTATTCGTTGCCCTGGCCCCTGAGAGCTACCGTGATCTGTAATCTGCGCGAGCCCGGATGAATTTCTTGCGCAATTGAAGCTAATGGTGAATAATCGCTTGAACTGGCTGGATACATTTCTGCTGGCATGTAGAGCTTGCACGACGATTTCGCCACATGGCAGCTGAGCGATAATCGAAATGACGAGTTGTGTATGTACTAAAGATGTGGAGTTGACGACAAAATATGGAGCAGCAAACAAAAAAGTGCACACATCGGCTCATCAAATCGGTCTGGCTGTTTCGCCTGGCTGCATACTCATACATGACCGAATCTCCCGAGGCAAGACTAGGGTTCCTTCCTCGTAGTCTGTCAGGAATGATTGTATCGCCCGATCGATAATGATAGGAAAAAGACAGGCCTATTGTATTTCATCCAGCCTGGCTTGTTCCTGTTCGCTAAATTGTACATCCGCGCGTGTAGCCGAGGCAGGCAGTTGACGTGTGCATGACGTCATCACGGTGGAGAGTGCCGTCGCGTTGACGGTGGCCGTCACCGCACGAGCGAGCGACGTCACAGACGAGGAAGTAGCCTAACGACATGCCGTACACCCATGTGCCGATCGAACACGTCAATCAAGGATTAGAGGATCAGAATCTGAACGACACAGACTGTAGCATACGCTTGTAGCAATCATGCAATGTGTTCCACTGTATGCAACCGATCATCGAGCGAAAGACTTGGTACGCCTTTGACAGTGCTTGTGCGCAGGAAGAGGAACAGAAGGGAACAGACGTCTGTTTGTACCAATCCCTTTTTTCCAGCGTGCTATGCCAATGTGCTGGTCGTGTTTGCCAGCCGGCGTGACAGTTGGCTCGATTTGTTGCACTTTCAGCAGCGTGAAGACTGATTGATTGGTCACTTTACAAGATTATCAGATATTGTTTTCTGATGTCGGATTGGTTTCCGTGTTTTGACGTTTCCTTTGGAGCTTCGTCAATGGACAATGTGTACATTCTACCGACAGCAGGAATAAACTTTTCCTTTTCGGCAGACGTCTGATGTGCAGACGGACAAAGTGGAACGGAAGTCTTGTACGTGAGTGTGTTGTGAATTTGTATCGCTTTTGTCCCTTTTCCTCGTACTCACCGTGAACTTCTTCCTGCTCGAAGTGTAATCCACGATTGTACAGTACAACGCGTCTCGACGGCGCTTAGTGAATACAGGTGTTGTCACACCGCTGAAGTGCTTGGAATAGGATGTCCGTTCTGTAGTGCTAGTCTTAACCATCTTGTTTCTCTTTTTTTGCAGGTTGTTCAGGAAGTCAAGAACCTGCGAGAGCTGGTTGCCAGTTTGACGCAAGAGTGTCAAAGCGTCAAAAGTGAGCGTGATGCATATTATGCTAAATCTGCCAACCTGGAGTCCATAGTTAAGGTAAGTCTCCGCTTCTGTTATCTGTATGCATGGCGGCCATTACTACAGGCCTTAACTTAACAAGTAGCTTTACCAGCAGGCCCCTGCTTTTAACCCCTTTGCCTAAAATCACACTTTGCCTAAAAAATCTGCCGGTTGGAAGCGATCAATACTTAAAGTGCCTTGTCGATGACGCGCTGTCGGCACAACATGTGCAGCATACATTGGGCATATCCCTGTTGTCACGCTTCTTCCCGTGTAGCCCCCCTTTACAGCTTTCCCGGCAAGGCTTAGACGCGCTTATTCAATTTTTTTTTCTTGTTGAATTCTATAGAGCCTGCGAGAAGCCGCTGAGAAGCGGAAAGAGCTCGAACGAGAGTGCGAAGAGGCCAAAGCACAGCTGTCCGAAAAGCAAATCGAGATTAAACAACTGCATAAGGTAAGCTTCAAGGCTTCCTTTGTCCCCCCAACTCACTACTTCAACAAAGACAGTCTGGACTGACGTCTACGGTCTTGAGTAAATTGACTCATGTAAGTTGATTGAAGACCAAGTTCTTAGGGTTCTGAACTGTTGCAGGATGAACTTGTGGGAAGAAGGAAGTACCAGGAAGTCATCGAGTCCTTAGAGGTACAACATGTAGACTAATGAATCAAGCATCTTTGATTACTAATTTCTTCAGTGACGGCACTGCAAAATTTAGTTTTTCCGTAAAGACAGCTGATGTCTAATGGAAAAGTAGGATCAAATTCTGTAAATGACGTAATCTTGACAGTCTGGGTGACGTATGATGACGAAACACGAAGTATTCGCAGTGTTGTGAATTTAAGATTCGAGATCAAGCTAAATCAGCCGTGCTAGATTGTGGCGCAAGCGTCATCGTACCCATTACCATTTCTACTGTTTACCTCATCGACAAATCGTACATCCGGGCGATATTTGTCTTTTTATGAGAAACCATTGTGTATGGCCGCCAGTGAATTTATTTGTATTGCAGTCGAAGCTGCGGGAACTGGAAAAGCGATGTGCTCTGCAGAATGTTTTGTACGAGGAACTCGGCCTGGAAATGTCATCGGTACAAAAACAAGCTTCCCGCTCCAAGTCAGGTGTCAATCTGACCAGCTCAGAAGTGCAAACGTCCCCGGAATCGGAAACGTCCACGCCGGATTCCGCGCTGAGCAGCAGTGTGCGTATGGTCAACGGCGAAGGCTCGAGGTTTGCCCTGCAGCAGCAACAGCAGAAACCTCGTCTCGGTACGCAGAAGACAGACTCCGGCCTTGGTACGAATTGTACGCCTACCCTTCTCCATGTAAGTTCAGGGTGATGAATTTACAGTAACTAGCACTTTTTTTAGTAGGTTCCAGTTTGGACGAATCTATCTCTTCTCGGAGAACGGATTCCTCCACAAGGTAAGCTGCAATGGTGTACAAACCAAGAGCGCGGTCTAGTCTACTGTATTTCGACAAGTCCAAGGACGAAAAAGCGTAGAGAGCAAATTCCAACTTCCAAGACACGCGCTTGAGCTTATCCAAAAGAGAAATCCATGGGCTGCAGTCTGTTTCAGCTTTTGACCCTTCGAAAGCCCAGCCCACCATTGCGTTTTGCCCCGTAGGTCCTCTACTTTGCGCCAGCACCTCCTCCATCCCCTCTTCGAGTCCGTAGACCGCGCCGTGGACGTTGGTCCATCCGAAGATCAAAAGTTGTCGGTATACGTCGCCAAGTACGCCTACAACCCGGCCAAGATCTCTCCAAACCACGACATTGCCGACCTGGAGTTGGAGCTGAAGAAGGGCGAATTTGTGATTGTTTTTGGTGATATCGACGAAGACGGGTACTTTGAAGGGGAGACGCTAGACGGTCGGCACGGTCTTGTACCGAGCAACTACGTTGAGCGTCTACCCCCGGAGGAGCTGGTCGACTTCCACGCTAGTTACCCCAACAATCCTGCCTTGACTACCAGCAGTGCCAAAGCCAGCTCAAGTCGTGTGACGCAGTCCAGTGTGCATTTCTCCACCAATATCAACGCTGGAACCGTGCCCGGCACTTCAGGGAGCGTAACGTTATTTGAGTCGAGGAGAGTCGGTGGTGTTCAGCATAGCTCAGGGAGTAGTACTGCCAGGGGTGCAACGATGGACTTTCGGTCTGACAACAGTAATACGCGTCCGTCGGACTTTAGCCAAAAACTGCCTTCCACGCATTCGTCGGCTGCCAAGCGTGAGACCTCAAGCGAGGACCCCAATGTGCCTCCGCCTTCAAACCTCACGCTGGAGAAGCAAATGCACAAGAGTATTATGATTGGCTGGACACCGGCTCCCGCCAACTTTGTAGAATGCTACAACGTTTACGTCAATCGCGTTCTCAAGACCACCATCCGAGGGAACGAACGATGTCGTGCCTTAGTCGAAGGGATTGATTTGTCCTTCTGCCACCGTGTCAGTGTCCGATCCTGTACAGGTACGATACGCAGCCCAGCCAGCGATCGCTACATTACAATGCAGAACTACAGTAGGCTCTACTGTACGCAGAAAAACAATATTTTCCGCTGCAGCTCTAGGTTTCCGTCTTTAACTTAGTTCGAACACAGAACCTGGCACAGCGTTGAGAGTATTGTTTTGCTACTGTATTTTTTTCGATAAAGCGGACGTACTGTATGTTCGTCCCATGCGCAGCCTACGGGGCGTATGTCGGAGTTATCGGGGGAATTGCCTGCAGCACATTCTTTCTGCTTATCTGAGCATACCGTGCACTGCGGATCTTTCTTCAGCCCACTCTGCATTAAGCAGTCTGTCTCTTGCAGGTGCCGGTCGAGAGTCTCTAGATTCGCTTTGTACGATTCTAGTGGGGAAAGACTGTCCTGTGATGCCGACGGAGCTTCGAGTAATAAACATTAGTGCCACATCAGCCACAGTAACCTGGATTCCGGCCAACAGTAGTTACCAGCACACCATCTTTGTCAACGAACGGGAATACGTGACGGTGCCCGCCTCTTCGCACCACATCGTCATACCCGACCTCCTGCCCAACACCGACTACAAGATCCACGTTGTGCCGGTAGTACCAAAGTCCACCGTGTCCTTCAGCAATTACCTCCAAGCCTGTGCGCAAGTAGGCTTCAAAACCCTTCCCGATAACGTGCCGGATCCACCTTCCACTCTACAATTGGAGAGCGGCCCGCAGGATGGAACGCTGCTCCTAACGTGGACTCCAGTCATTCCTCCGGCCAATTGTGACGTCACGGGATATGCCATTTACGCGGACGGTCAACGCGTCCAGCAAATTGACAGTCCCACCGGTATTGCGTACCATTGTACAGTCAAGCTGTCACCCTGTACTGCTTTCACCTTTTCTTTCTTCAGGTGACCACGCCTTGCTCGATATAACAAGACTGCAGCCTCCTCTCCCTCGAACCCTTACAGTTCGAACCATCTCATCCAAAAACGTGTCACGAGACTCGCCTTTCCTCTCCGTGACCGAAGATGTTCTTCTGGGTCACGTCAAAGCCGTTGCTCAAGCTCAAAGCGCAGAACATACCCACCTGACACCTCTGACCCCTCTTCCGCCAGTATCGCCAGCCGCCGGAAGCCGGCAAAACACCGTGACGTTCCGCGATCCCCCCAACAACAGACAAGGGCCACCACCACAAATCAATGTCACCGCGCCCAACAGGATACCGCCCGAGTATTATGGGCAGAACGAAGAGCCGCTGATGGATATCATGGAAGAGACAGAGGACCAAATGATGGGTGGAAGACCCATGTTTGACAGTTACGGAAGGAGAGTGCCGGGTCCTCAGCAATTTGGTCAGAGGAACATGGCTGGTAGACCGAATACTCTGCCGCCGGGTGCAAGGGACTTCGGACCTCCGCCAGGCCCAGGCGGTTTTATGGGCCCACCGCGCCATTCCGGACCAATGTCTTTCCTTGTTCGACCCTTTGAGAACATGTCCATTGGGTCCTTTCCTCCCAGAGGCCCGCACGCCTTTGGACCACGAGGGCCTTTTCCACGATTCGGTCCGAGGTTTGAAGGACCCCGCTTTGGGGGCCCACCTGGACCTGGAGGACCGTTCGGCGGACCAAATCCCTTCGACGCTCCTTTCTTTGAAGGTACAACCATTGATTCTCCCGCAAGAACTAAGTTGGGTTGAAGCACTAACTTAACAGCCATGACAAACTTAACTTAGTCGACACGTAGAAAAATGGCAAATTACGCCATGAATAGATTTCTAACAAATGTCCATGTATGGAGACTTACTGATGGTTACAGTGTGCTTGCCCGGGTTGATGTGTGGAGAGTTATCCGTTTTTGCCTTAGACCAAAACGTTATTCTGGTTTCAGGACGCCAGCCGAATCTGCCTTTCGGTATGTACGAACGGACCACTTCCCTGCCGCAAATCGAAATTACCAAAGAGGACTCTTTCGAAAGCATGGACTCGCGCCACCGTGCCTACTCCGACCGGGAGGCTGAAGAACGCGGCTATTACCGCGGCGGACCGCGCGGTAGCTTCGACAGTCCGCCCAATGATCTATCCAACCGACGAATGCGTAGTCAATCCCGCGATCGTTTCGAGATGGAAGGTCCATCGCGCTACAGCCGAGGCAACCAGGAGCGCTTGCAGAGCGGCCCTATGATCAATAATTACGCCAGTCTGGACAGACGGGCTATGCCACGCCAGCAGAGGCCGGCGCGCGAAGCGCCGCGTGGGAAGTACGAGTATCCGGATGAAGGACCGAAGAGACGGGACGAGAGTGAGGGTCGCGATCGTGCAAGAAGTCAGCAAGGCGTAGTGCAGTCTGGTGGTGGGGCAAGTGGACAGCAGGGAGGCAACCTGGACAAGATCAAAAACAAGCTGGTTAGGCTCTTCAGGACCAATAGAGACTTTGACGCGGCTACCGAGTCGCCCAATGCGGATGCCGCCGCTGAAGAACTGTCTTTCAGAGCGAATGAGCTGATCAAGGTACGTCGCGGAGCAATACTATATTCGAGTTCTAGGTTAATGGAATGATTTGCAGGTAACGGGTACGAAGGACCAAGATGGTTTCTATCAAGGCGAACTGATAGGGAATGGACGGCAAGGCATGGTCGGCTGCAATTTGGTGACGGTCGTGGACGACGAGCGGTTAGTGAGGAAATACCTGGGTGAGGAAGCTACGGTTGACCGACCTAGACCATCGGCCTTGAAAGGTGGGAGCAAAGGAGCCAATGTGACCATCAAGGAACCGACTCGCGGACCGATCAAGAAAATGATTGCCAAATACGACTACGAGGTGTCCAACTCGCCCAACCCTGATTTCGAGGTTAGTTGAACAGAGTAGGCGAAAAGAAAGTCAACTGAAAGGTGTCTGTTGGGTTTTGCCCGGCTTGGAGAAGTTTGTTGTCCATGTTACGATGTTCTATATTACACATTTGAGATTGGTAGTACAATCCGCGGATGGAGCGAGAGCGATGGGTAATGTCAATATTTGCTACTTGTAGAAGGAACTGTCTTTCAAGAAAGGCGACGTCATCTATGTCAGCGGCATTATGGACGAGGACGGCTTCTTCGAAGGGGAACACCAAGCCAGCGGCAAGCAAGGCCTGGTCCCATCCAACTACCTCATCGATCCGGCCACTGAAGGCACCACAGCTGCCGCCACCTCCCAGTCCTCCACCCTCACCCGCAATCCTTCCCTTCGTGAACGCGATCCTTCCGCCTCACGGTCCACCACCAACCAGCAAGGAGGCCAACAGCGACCTGGTAGTGCCAACCCACAACATAGACAAACCACCACAGCTGACGTTCACGGTGGAAACCAACCAAAGAGGTAGAGTGAGAATTTCTCAGGATTAATTTATAAAAGTGGACCAGACGTTTTCCCTCGCAATGAATTTTATTGCGAGGTATCCCGGTAGAAAATGATTCTCAAGTTTTTCTAGCAGAAAAAAGAGACATTATTTGACTCTTTTGTTATTGTCGATTACTTGTTTTATGGCATTTTCTCTCTCCTTTCCTGTGGTTGACAAAGTGGTTATTCCGGAAAAGAGGTTTGTGGCTTTGTCGCACGGTGATCTCACATCACCATACATTTTCCATGTGTAACGTGTGCGTCGAAAGAAACTCAAAGAAAACATATATTGGAACAGATGTGTACCGTTGACTATGCCACGTATCGGTAGACGGACCTGAAAAGAACAACCTCGTTACCAGTACTGGCGAACGAAGGAAACAGAATGGGCGCTCACTTGTTTTCTTCGGCTCGCTGAATGTAGTCCTTGGCAATCAGGCCGTCGATGCATTTCTTGATGATGTCGGGAGGTGGCGTGAAGCGGTGACGGAGTTGACTGACTATTTCGGCCAATAGTTCATTGTGGTCCATCTGCTGACGACCCTTCAGAATTCGGATGATGGCTGCGTCAACCTCATGCCTTCGATCAGCATCGACCTTCTGATCTCGAGCTGCATCTTTCATTTCTTCATCTTGTACTTCCTCCTTGAAGTCCATCTTCGTCCCTACAACAAAGCCCCAATCAACATCCGAAAACTTGACTGCTGGCCAACAGGCTTTCCATATCCATATCGCCTTACCAGCGTTGACTTTTACCCGATGGAGTTGACTGTAAAAGCTGTCGTTGACGCTGAACCGTGTCGCGCTCTCTACGCACAAGAGGTACTCAGCATGGCTCACTTTAACTGGTTGGGTACATCGGACACTACCTGTGAATTTGCCGGTGCCTAGCTTCATTAATATCCGCATCTTGCCGGTCGACAACGTAGATAGCGTTCTTTTGCAGTCCTTGTCAGGAATGCCAGTAGCTGCCAGAATGTCTTGGTAGGACCATTCGGCTTGCTGATTGAAGAGCATCAGGACGCACATTTGGTGGGTGGTTACGCATAGAGTGTGCTTCCTGACAGCGCTGCTGGTCACCGCTGTCGTCGGCGATCCACCAGCTGAGGAGGCGCGATCACTGCTGGCAGGTGGTCCGTAGAACTCGGCGCTGATTTCAGCTGTCCCTAGGTTACTTTGCAGGTTGAGCTGTCGTCCATTGTACGTATCAAGGTACAACCTGCAAGCGAGTCAGAACTTGTTGGTACGTCTTCAACTTGGTTACGACAGGTGCAGAAAGCAGGTTATAGTGCTACGCACCGTCCGAATTCGGCGAAAGCTTTCAAACAGCTTTCGGGAATGAGAATACTGTTGCCTGCCGGTGGCATAGGCCAGAATCCAGTGGTCAGTACTTGGACTGTGAGGTCGATGGAGATCGGAGGATTCTGCAAAACGCCAGACAGTCAAACCGGGGAGTGGGGATCAAGAGAAAGTATAATCTAGCGTGGCAAAAAAACCAGGCTAGAATATTACGTCACACACTCGTCAACAACCTGACACCATAGTCGCTGAAATCGCTGCGAGGCAGGTACCTTTCTTAACGCATTCCACGTCGTTTCTTACCTCAGCTTGCAAACAATGATCCTTGAATTTGTCGTTAAAGGTCGAGGACACGATAACATCTCGGTACATTCCTTCCAGCTTGGACGTGTAGCTGTATCCACACTCATGGCGAAGCTTTGACAGCATGGCCTTCTCCGACTCGTCGGACGTGGTCCGCGCAGTTAGAAGCCGTCGAGCTAGATGGTGCTTGTAGAAGCGCTCGAAGACGTCCTTCTCGTGCAGATATCGGAAGAGTTTCATGGCTTGTTCTAGCGTCGTGTTCATCTGCTGCTCCGTCACCTACTGACTAGAGGGAATTAGAGAACTGAAAGAACTTGACTTTATTTCTCATTACGTTTTTGCTGCCGTTCTTGAGTTGTTCGTCGATGTAATGTGACAGCAACTCCGGTGCACGTTTGTTCATGTTAAAGAAGTACTCAAAGTCCGCGGCGATCATCTTGCGGAAGCGTTGGTCCTTCTTGAAGGATTTCTCCAGAAACGTGTCGTACTCTTTCTTGAGGTCCAGCACGGCTTGAATCAGCTGAACAGGGTTCTTCGTGACGGGGCAGGCTTCCGACATCAGAGCGGCCCCTTGTTGCTTCAAGTTGGCACTGATGGGAGCCAGCATGGTGGTGACACCTTCGGGGACCCTGTTCAATAGCTTCAACATGGACAGCATTTCTGCAAATCACATGAACAAAAGCCCAGTCTCAGATCTTCGACAGATCTAAGATATTTACGCAGCTTCTCATAAGGATGAAATTCTTGTGCTTAAGATTAGAAGAAAAAGCGTAGAAAACACCATTGGGGACGTGACGGTAATTGTCTTGGAAGAACGGTAATTTTAAGTTGGCGATGTTATATCTTACCGCTGAAGTTCCGTGTTTGAACCAGGGACACAACTCCGCCATTGGGCATATTGACAACTTTTTCCATATTTTTCTGGATTAGTTCCTCGTCAATGATCTTGTCGACATTGGCCTTGGTGGACTTGTCGAGGTATTGGTTTATTCTGTCGGTTTCGGCAAGCACCAATTTCTCGACGTTACGGATGTAATTCCCAGCGTTGTCCGAGTCCAGATATCTTTGGGCTTCTGCCTAAGAAAACCGTTAGCCACATATTCCTCCACGACAAGTAGCGGCTACCAATTTGCCTGGATAAGTTACCCGGCAATAGTTGACAGAGTCCGCCAAGAACGCCGCTTCGAAGTCTTCCTCATACACATTCCGCGCACCCGCGCCCAGTTCCATCAACATGGTGCAGACGGACTTGATGGTAGGTTGATCGATGGTTTCACCTCGTCTTTCGGCAGAGATCATTTCGATCAGCGTCTGCTGGAGCTTGGCACGGACTTGGCCGTAGTGCAGGACATTATCGCGGAAAAGGTTCAGGCCTATACTGTAGACGGAAGGATGGTCGCCGTCCATACTCTCGACCTTCCGATCCTGCACAACCAAATAAACCGTTAAGCGATCCATTCGATGAGAAATGTGATAATCGAGAACGAACCATGTACATGAAAACATCCTTGATGACGGACATGGAAGCCGAGAAGTCGTCCCACACTTGCTTCAGGCCTTGAAGGAAATGCGTCTCTAATGACTTTAGTATATCCGTCCGAACCTGGAGCACAATTTCTACTTATCGCATATCAAACACCAAAACCGTGGACAATGATCAGGAAATTTGTATGGGAGATGCTAGAAAGACTCACCCGTGTTTCTAAATGCTGCGCGATCACTTCGCGCAGACTATCGTGGAGCATGCTTCCGTGTTTGTGAAGGAACATGCTGTAAGCGTGCTGGTATAGTTGCTCGAACGAGATGGTGGTCATCTTTCTCTGCAAAATATCCTCGACAGCAGTCCGTAGAATCTGCCAGGTTTCGTTCGGATACTGATCACTGACCGGAGCCTGTAGCAAAACTATTATTATTTTGGTCTGTGAGGCGGAAACTAGACCTCAACTCCTGCGGTGGGTGAAACGAGTTCGTTGCTTACCGGAAACGGTTTGATTCGCAGGTGAGGCATGACGTTGTCCACTAAGCTGGAATATCAATACGAAAATAAGGAAGCGATATGATTCGGTCTAATTTACGACAGGTGGATGGAAGTGAAGTCAGCGAGGACTTCGCACAGGGAGGTCGCGGTTCGTCGATCTCAAACGCTGACGGACTGATACGTTAGCCTTGGCAACTATCTGGAAGATATTTGGGCAGTGAGCACCGTAACAGATAACAGCTTCTCTTTCCGCGAGACGCTTCGAATAGTCGCCACTAACCAGCACGAAAGCTTGACGAAACTGTTCGTCGGTCACTTTCATCTGTAAACCAAAGAAGAATTAAGTCACCCGTCTGCAACGAACTGAACACATTGCACACCGTACAGCCTACTGTACAGAAGCCAGACTTACTACGTTCCCAGCCTCGGCGGACATCTTGATGATCCTTTCTTTCTTGAAGAACGTAGAGGAATTTCCGGCAGGAATACCAATTTAGAGGGATAGTACGTGTATGAGAAGACGCCAGATTGCCAGTACACAAATGAAGCCAGACCAAAAATTCAGAAGAAAACTTCACGTCTCGTCCCATGCGAAGTCGGAGGGTGGGCCATCAGGGGCAAACGTGCTGACCAATGGGAGTCATGAAACCAAGGGTTAAGCCCTTCACGCTCCGGGACGGCAAGCCCATATGGCATGCTGTCGCCTCCAGTAACAATCATTTGTGTCGGGCCGTTGTGGAACACAACCAGCCGAGGCGTCTGTAAGGTCGCCTAGCGAGGCATGATCTCATCCTGGACATCCCGCGTTTTGGACCCGTGAAGTCAGATGGACTTGGCAAGCTCTCAATAGATTTGTCCTGTCCTCAACTAGATGCCGACGTGGCACCTTCGTCAAAATGGCGCCGGACCACCATATTTTATGGTGGCCTTCTCTTTTATGTTTCGACGGTCGAAATGGGGAGAACCCAAAGTACAAATTTACCGTGCGTCGAAACGATCCTTCTGTCTCACACAAAAGAAAAACATCAGATCATCAAAGAAAAGGAGCGAACTGATCCAATAGTAAAGAAGATCCCAAAGATACATCCTTTTTTTCAATCCTGAAAATCGGCAAACACTGTGCGCGGCAAATACTGTCACTCATCAAGTCGGACAAGGGAAACTGTTCCATCAACTTCCGGCAGTTTCGTATCACTACAGACTGGCAGAATGGGCCTTCTTTCGTGCAGGTGCAGCTGAGGCAAGGAGAAACCTTTGCTGAACGACCAAGCTGTATCGTTATTCCAGACACATTACAGCTGGACGATTCTTTCCATAAGGATAGATCAAGATCGGGAAGCTGTCCACACTTCACGTATGGATTAAGGAACGAGTCCGGCATGTCGAAAACGGACCGCTGAACGTTATCCATAGTATCAGAATTCTCGCATAGAACCTTGGCTAGCTTTTGCTTCCGAATACTGGCCAGTTGATCTGCAAACAGAGTGAATATATTTCGAGGACCCAACTCGAGAAAAATCGGCAGTCTCAACTTCCGGTCTTTTGTTATAGGATGACGGACAAAGCATGTTACCTTCCGAGAATCGAATAGCTGGGTCCCCAGTTTCATACCAGAATCTATCGCACTTCCTGGACCGGTAGAACTGTTCGGCGATCAGGCAAGCAAACGTTGGTCCCACCTGAAACTCAGCAGCGGTAAAAAACAGCCATTCGGAATAACGATCTGGTTGCACCGCGTGGACTTACCACTCCTCCGTAGACTGAGAATTCGGCAACGCCCGACACATAAATATCCAGGTCTTCCGCACTTTGGTAAACCTTCATCATACGATCCACCACGTCCTCCGGCATGTAAAACTTTAGGTCAGCAAAGGTTCCTGCTCTCGTCAGGTTGCAGTACTCCCTCAGGTCGTTGTAAGGAGGGATGCCGTGATCGCGACCTCTCATAATGTTGATAGCTATCAGGTCCTGTCCCGTAAAATTCCCACCCTTCCTCCCTGGATCGAAGAAGAGGAAATCTGACAATGCTTTGGTGAAGACGGCATCCGCCTCCTGCATGGGCTCCAACGTTAGCCCGATCAGCAATTGGTCCAGGCCTTCTTCCTCGTACAAGACATCACTGCGAGCAAAGTTCTCGTACAGATGCATGACGGGTGTGTAGGCGGGTGTCAGATCGTTATTATACCGACCGAACTCCCCGCGAACCAGTGTGTGGCCGAAACGGAAGGCGGCAGCGGCGAACTCGTTGGCGATGGTGGCGTCGCAGGTCTCGTCGTAGTCGGTGTAGTACCCGGTCTTCTTTGGGCGAAGGTTGGCGCGGTCCGCGACAGCTTGGCCGAGTACGCGAGGAAGGTACTCGGAATAGACGACGTGCTGGAAGACTGCTACGATAATCCTGCGGGTTTCTTGGAAAAGCCGCTCATCATCCCAGTGCGGATTGATCGCTTGCAGTTCACCCGCAATACTGTTGTGGTAGCGCATCTGTAACACAGCAGTATCTAGCTCAGCGTTCTTGGCAATCGGAATGGAAGACCCGGATCTTGCAACAGTACGTTGGTGAGCCAGGCTTCTGTAGGAGGTGCATTAGATTTACCCAGATTGTATGCTGAACGGTCAAGGCGGGATTTTCGTTCTCTCGAGTATCACCGGAAAGGAAGCAAGCGTTACCGGCGACTTGATTCTTACATTCCAGGAATTCGACGTCGTCTTTCACAGTGGTTTGAGGTAACAGTTCTCTGTAGCCTTTTTTGGGGTTCCTGGTGGTATTCATTCGACCTGGAAGAAAGCGGATCGCAGATCAATAGTGGTCAGGAGCAGCAAAAATGGATAACAATGGAGGACAACAGATCGAAGCAATGCATGCACATACCATTTTGAAAAGAGCGAAGCCTTTGGGTTCTGCAAAGGTTGCTACCGTAGATGTTACTGCCGTCGATGTAAGCAGTATTCTGGTTGATCTGCTCTCTGGCTCCGAAGGCTCTTCTTCCGGACGCCGATCGGATAAAGGCCAGACAGCGTCGTTCGGTGGTGCCATTCACAAAGGGCGACATGTCGGTATCCGTGTCGGGTATCCTGATCGGTCGGCAATTCGGACTACTCTCAGTTTCCGCATCGCAGGACTTGCAGTTGAAGTTGAATCCGTTGGCTGCTGTGGCGATCGGCGTCAGTGTCACGTCATGGTCCAGAAATTGTCCGAATGTCATCAACAGGTGCTGCAAAAGACAACTTTCCGTATTTCACACCACGGACCATAGTCAGAACGGAGTAGACGAAGTACCGTATATCGAGGGTGGAGCTTGTTGGTATCGACCACCACACCAATCTGGACCTGTCTAGCCGAAGGTAGTAGCGATCCCGTCACACTTGTATTGCGGGGCTCGTCAAGCAGATCGAAGTAGGCTGGATCGAGCAGTCGACCGTAGATGCGCTCCGAAGAGCCCCAGTCTGGGTTCTTCAGGTTATTGCACCAGCCAGATGCTGTTCGGTACTTGGTACTGTGGTCACACGGAGCCAAACGTTCTGTACAGTTGGCACCTTCAATTGGTCCTTCCAGTTTGGCTTTGATCAGTCCGTTGAACCGTCTGATCTTCGCCAATGTAGTCGTCATGTTGACTATGGTTCTGCTGATAGAAGCCACTCAAGTCTTGATGTCATTCCATCAATCGAGTTACCCGTGGATCTGTACAATACCTGTTTGAAATCTCTCGCTTAGCCAGTTCCTTGGTACTTTGCATGAAAACGGAGGCCTCGATCGACATTTGCCGAACGGAAGGTGTCGGAATGTTGAATGGAATACGCGCTCTGCCCAGCCCGGCGGCGGCTTGACGTCCGGCTCGGGAGATGTCCTCGGCGACAGCTGCCTGCATCTGTTTTCGAGCTTTCTCCACGATATTGGTCAGTTCTTCTTTCGAAAAGCTAATTTCTATTGGACCATCTGTGAAATCGGTACTTCTACATTTTTTTGATGGATGCTGCCGTGGATTATGTGTCACGTACTGTCTTGCCAGTAGCGAAGGTTGATCGGGGGCATCGCGTCGGACTGACACGAGACTGGTGCATTCCTGAAAAGCAGAATTTGGTCTGATGGATGCTTTTGTCACGCCACCATTCTGGTAAAATTGTACGTACAGTAATTCATCAGGTTGCAACATAACTTGAGGATGTAGCGTCAAGATGGCATCAGAGTTCTGGCAAACTATCCTGGCCAAGGTGGTTCCTCTAATTTCATTCAGCTGTTCTGCAACGAATACAGGTAGTCTTTTCTGTTATTCATAGACGGCTTAGGTCACACGGCCCAGATTTGTTTGTGGTTACCTTTAGTAAACCCCGTTTCCGGCATATCGTTCTCGTACCAGTAGCGATCACTTCTTCGGATGTTATGGAACTGCTTTGCGATTATGCAGCGGAAGACTGGTCCGACGACAGCGCCACTGGTGTGCACTTCGCTGAGGCCGCCGGTGTACAGGTCGATATCGTCCACCGACCTGGGAAATTAATTAAGCTGATTAAGCACATGGTGGAAATGCTTGGCATGGTCTTCTCAAGTCTTGACGAACCCGTAGACAGCTTTCAGGATGTCAATGTTGGCTGTGCTAATGGTATCCCGCAGATCGTCAAAGTTCTTTGCTTTGAGTAGACCGCATGCCTCTCGCCATGTATTGTAGCTTCGAAGACCGTGGTCGCGACCTTGCTGAATTGTGATGGCGGCCAGATCCAGTCCGCGACCCGTAGAGTTGACCACTTGCAGCCACTCTGCGGTCAGGGCTGATGTGATGGACTGGTCACCGGGACGAGCAGGCTGAACGGACAAGCCCTGTATCGTCCCATCGAACACTCCGGCGAAGTACAACTGTGAAACAGAAACAATATTAGCATCTGCAGAGCATGCTGAAAAGACGGTCCGACATTACGTCGTAGGGTTGGTACCACTGGGTGTTCAGCGGCTTGAAGCTGGCTCTCCCTCGACGATCGATAAACTCTGTCCGGTTGTCCATCAAAGTATGCCAGAACTTGAAAGATGCCGTCGCGAACTCGTTGGTGATTCCAGGATTGCTGTCGATGGAATATCCTACAGAACAAGACTGTAGTGAAAAGAAGGATAACGATCGTCACGCGTCTAACACTTCCCGAACTAAGTTACATGACGATGTCTGGATCCTACAAGTCTGCGTCTGTACCTCGTACTGCTTTTTACATGACACAATCTTCAAACCAGATCGTCGTGTGGTCATTTACCTCGATAGAAGCCGTGGTCGACCAGCTGGACGTTGTACCTCTCCACCTGTTCTCGTCCCAACACCAGCGGTAGGAACTCATTGAATGTGATGTGCTGGATTTCCGCAATCACGATTTTCCTTGCATTCTGGTACAGCTGTTCGTCGTCCCAGTGGCGGTTTAAGCTGGCCAACTGCTGCGCTAGACGATTGTGCTCCCGGGCAAATCTGGCCGACATTGTCTGGTTTAATGTATCATCAATCACCCATCACATGAAGTTTACGACCACTTACAAGGTGTAAATCACCGCCATGGGTAGGTTCTCGTTGACCCTGACGCTCCCCGAGTCGAAGCAGTTGATGGACTTATCCTGTGCCGGTCGACAGTCGGAACTGTTGGTTTGTTCGGGAAGGAGACTCTTGCCGTTCTCAAACTCCGTTGTCCAAAGTCTCCCTGAAAACAACACTAGTTTATGCATGGGAGGTTAGCAAATGAAGATGATTGTTGTCGCAAGTGGCGCACACTTCCTGCCAAAAGCAGGAAGTGTGCACAGTCACATGTCGCGCACGTTTCTACTGCTATTTGCTGGAAGTGTGCGCCACTTCGGGAAACGATCATGTTCAATTGATATACTGTCACGGTCATATTTCATCGCCAGCCGTGGTTTTCATGTACTTGCTTGTATCTTCTGATCCCGTCGTCCGATTTTCATAATTCAAACGTTACCGTCCAGATCACACCTTGTACTTTATGATAACGTGACGGACGGGTCGCTTGCTCAATCAATCAACTGGTGGGAAACGGTGGTTCGGACAAGGAAATAAGGGCTAACTCTGGCTGCCGCTCTCCCGTCACGTGACAGGCTCATGGCAAAAAATTTGGCACAAACATCACTCTACTAGCCGCACCAAAAGAGCTCTTCGACAAAATTTTCCCATTTGGAATGTACACCTTATTTTGCGACATCTTTTATGGACAAGAGAATTTCACTTTGAATATCGTCCGACGTTTTCATTCGATTTCAGTAAAGTAAGTACTAGCAAATAGCGCAGAATTTTTTCTCTAGAATAGTTTTGTGGCACAGGGTCCATAGATGACTGAGGAGAGGAAGAAATCCGGTTGAGAAGTCCGCAAAAGTCAGGTGTAGAACCCATGTGGGAAAATTTCGCAGGAAGATTTAATCAAAGATCCCTTTTGGTGCGGTTAGTAGAGTGATGTTTGTGCCACATTTTGGCCATTTAGGTTTTGCCATGAGCCTGTCACGTGACGGGAGAGCGGCAGCCAGAGTTAGCCCTTATTTCCTTGTCAGAACCACCGTTTCCCACCAGTCGATTGATTGAGCAAGCGACCCGCCCGTCACGTTATCATAAAGTACAAGGTGTGATCTGGACGGTAACGTTTGAACTATGAAAATCGGACGACGGGATCAGAAGATACAAGCAAGTACATGAAACCACGGCTGACGATGAAATATGACCGTGACTGTATAATAATTACCGACGTCTCAAATAATTTAAAAAAACTTCCGGATTCGAACTTACCACCGTCAAACTCGCGCAAACGACTGACGTCTTGGTCAGTTGAACCGTAGATAGTCGAGCCGTCCAGGAAGTGAGTGGCTTGGTTGACTTGATCACGGGGACCTAGTGCGCAGCCCATCTTGGGCACGATGGCGGATCGGACGTAGTCCATACAACCCAAGTCGGCGATACCGGTGAAGATATCAGCATTGTCCACTTCGATGGCAAGACACTCGGGATGGCGATCAGCGAGGGCCACGCTGCAGCAATTGACCGGCATCATGTCCGGTGTTGGAGTGTTCTGGTTGACCGTTCCTGTGGGGAGAATGAAAACCCGTCCTTGAAATTCGGACGTTTGACATCTGATAATCTAGTTTTGAAGGCACTCCAGTTATCACAGTTGTCTTTTTTCTACGGTTCGCTTTGGGAATTATACCGAAGTAGCTTCCGATGAAGGACAGATCCTGGTCGATAAACTGTGCCCAGGTAGTCAACATTTGCGTGACATGGCTATGCGTGCCCGGCAGCTGCCAGTGGATGGACGAGCTGACGTAGCGCGGGTTCGGTAATGATGTATTGGCGGCACTTTTCCTAATCTCCTTAACTGCATCCGCGTAATGATGCGGCAAGAACCTGGTGAAGGGTGAGTACGTGGCACCCCAGAAGGCATTCTGTGCGTTATTACACAACCCCGTAATATTCCGAAAGGGCGCCACATTCTCGCAGGCGGTCGACGGTAGACCCAGCACCTCGTCACGGTTGAAGCGGTACGGACAACGGCGTACAATGGTCGGATGGGCAACCGGCACGGATGGCAGGCCGAACAGCAGCTGTTCTCGCGTCAGCTGAGATCTACACAACAGAACAAAAGTGGAAATAGATGAAGGAGAGCAATGAAATGCACAGAAACCATATTGAGAAGAATGAAAATGAATTTAGTCAACGTGGCCGGCGGGTCTAAGTCACCCAGTATGCGCGAGAAAGTGTAGCTGTGACAGGCCGCTGATTGATTTCAGTACCAACCGTCATGGCTTTCTGTTTCGTCACAGAAATTAGCGATATGTACCGACGGAAACTGTGTTACATGGTGTTATTTACCGAGGCTTTGTACCTGTTTGCCAGGAAGGTCGTCATGCCTTCGAGAACATAGCCCAGTGCGGAGATCTTCTTTGCATCGGGCTGAAGCTTGAATGCCACACTGATGAGCTCTTGTGCAGTTCTTGGTTGCGCTAAAATCGTAGAAAAAAAGCATCAAGTTCCATTTCCATAAGCGCATGAGTGGGACAATGCGATGTAAACGACGTACAGTACACGCAGGACGACAAATTATGGTACAGTAAATATTATGGTACAGGCCTTTTCGCTACGGCGGTACGGGAGCACGTACGTACACGACCGATTCACAGTAATACATTTTTCGACAATTTTCTACGGTCGAATTTTCATCTTGCCGTTGTTTCCGCCTGTCCCATAATTTTTACTGTACCGTAATATCTCGTCCTGCGTGTACAAATTTCGAATTTCGGAGACTGACAATCGTTGGCTTACCCAATTGTTTAGCAGATTTGAACTGTTGGTCTTCAATGTTAAGCGTGTGAACAAGACTCTTTTGGGCGGCTTTGAGTGCTTGGTCGATGATACGTTGTTCGAACTCAGGTACAGGAACCCGAGGAAACCGGAACATGGGAAGAAGTTGACTGGTGTTCCTGGAGGTATCCCCGAATATAATGGGACTGTCTTCGAAGAGACCAGCCTTCGAAGAACTTGATGACGGTACGGTGGGTCGCTGTGCCGACGAAAGTGAAAACGAGGTTGAGATCCATAAGGCCAGATGAACAAATGATCTTTCAAAAGAAATGGACATAAATCAAGCCGAAAATGGCCGAAAGAAGATTTTTAGAAGACCATATACAGAGTTCTTTCGCTTACAGAATATTCATATTGAAGAGCTGGATATATCCAGCTACTATTCAGGAAGATTCCATTTCGCGTTCGACACTACAAATGCTTGTTTTCTAATGGAAAGTGGAATATAAATCCTTTCTCATCGTACAGTTGGGGCAATCTTTAGACAATGAGCAAACCTATGTAGTAGATATGATCGATTTCCAGCAAAACGTAGCTGAGGGCCGGGCCTTTGGAGATCAATGTTGACGGTAGAAAGAACTGAAAAGGTTGTTGAGGTTCGAACAAGATCTGGCGGTAAGCACGACACCTTTTCTGGGCATGGAATGCTTGTTGGAACAAGTGGCGAAAGAAAACTTCCGTAATCAGGTTGCAAATGATCAAAACGTCAAACGAGCGTACCGTAAAAAAAAACGTTTGTTGTGATCTTTAATTCAGTAGACAGTACGATAAAGCACCAGTGTACCTTGAGGCAAAATTATTCAAAGATCCGCCTTCGTCGGTGGCAAATGCAACTTAACGTATCGACAGGCCGCAACGCCGAATTTTTTATGTTCAAGTTTTTGCTGCACAGAAAATCTGTCATAAACTTCATACTAGGGAAAAATCCTGTCAGATATGTGAGAGGTTTTACGAGGAACTGTTTAACTTTTGGCACTGTGCGTTTCACAGGGAAGCGTAGTGAAGTACGCAGCAGTAGACCGCCATCAGCACATAGGTGAATGCGCACAGGCTCGAGATCGCCACTACGGAAATAAGCATTAGTTTGATGGCCTGGACGACTACCGAAGTCACACCGACAGGTTTGCCTTCGAAGGAGGGCTGATACAGTAGCAGATAAAACGAGATGGTTCTTACGAGAACTAGGAATTATCACATCGTTGGCGCTTTGGGGTAGGGCCGTCATTGGGCCCACACAGCCGCAGTCGTGAAAGACGGGTCGCATTGGCTGGTTCAGACTGACCAGTATGGTATAAGCTGCCTAAAGAATGGGAAAACCGATAAACTTCTACTCGTCTTCCCCAAGACCAAAGTTCTCAGGACTCGTACAGTAGAACAACCAGCGCCATGACGAATGACATGGCGACACCTGGCGGGGAGCCTTGTACTTGGTACAGTAAGCATACCTGAAAGGAAATGTTCCGCCTTGTCACGATGTTGCAGTCTTTCGACACGGCACAACAGGAATCGGGTATCTTCTGCAGAAAAAAAAGCATTATTTATGATCGAGCTCCGAGCAGAAATCCGGAACCTCAAGAAAGAAACGCAAAGGCCGATCCATTCGTACTGCGTATTTGGTGGTTTTCCATTCAAGAGGCGACTGGACACCGCAACAGCCACGGTTCTTCTGCATTTCGTCCAACGTGGCATCCCTACAAAACGAAAAAGTGGTGTCTCTTGTTTACTGTCGATATTGTCTGGCAGTCCGGCTTTCTTGATGCTCGCTACAGCAGGTTTAAACGCCTGCTTTCTGTAAGCCACTTTTCTACACTGACTTTCAGAAAAGCTTTCTACAACATCTCGATGCACAGGCTCACCCATTATGGTACCGTCCCAAATAGCTGCCATACATCATCATAAAATTCTTTATGGCTTTGGCGACCTTGATTCGCAATTCCGTCAAGTTCAAATGTGTGTACACGACCGTTCCCACATACAGCAGCGCCACTATCACCATCAGGATAAACCAGGCTGTCAAGAGCTTCGAAGACCCATTGCGAAGCCCAGCAATACCCAAAACTCCAGCCGCCGTCAGACCCAGATTAGCCACCAACATCAGGTACAGACTATTGGTTACTTGCTCTCCCCCGAACTTTTGCACCAAGGCCGCCACTGTGAACCCACTGGACACCAGTCCGGTCAGGACATTCAGGAAGCAGAGGACAATGCAGGCGTTACGAAGGTGCTGGAGACGCTTGGTGCCGGCGTAGGGTGTCGGTGGCTGCGGTGTCGGAGGCATTTAACGGGATGAATGGAGTCTCCATGTTGATGAATGTTCCATCTTACTCGGCATGACACTTCAATTCGTCAGTACTCATCACGTTCAACATAGTGAAGTGTCAGAGGAAACTACGAAAAAACATAAAATCAGTCGCTACTGATTCGAGTCATTCATGACAGCTGAGGGAATGCGCTGTTGGGAGTGTTGAAAGGACTTAATGGAACGAATCTTTCCGCCACAGGAGCTAAAAGACAGAAGCGCGAACTTGAGGTATGAAAATACTGCATGATTTTATGGTCGTTGTAATGCATGAAAGAATGTCGTAAAATTTTGATTAGGTATTGAAGCAGCTTGCGTCGAATGGAAAATGATTACACGCTTTTGAGAGTGTGAAAAACGAAAACATACACTTGTGTTTGTTCCGAAGGCCATGAGGACTCGATTAAGGAGATAATTCGATCGTCCGAGATTGTCTGCCAAGTTGTCAGTTACATGACTAAACGACTTTGCGACTTAGCTCCCCGACTTCGAGAAGGCTTCATACTGTGCAGTGTCTGTGGGTCACAGAAAAACAGTCGATTGTCCATCGTAAATTCTGGTCAAAGGCTCAAAGAGTCAAACTTCTGAAAACACCAAAAGAGAAATTTTCGGACCTTTTCCAGCGCTCGTTCGTTCCGCGCTGTCGTTAAGAATCTATCCACTAAGATAGAAAAGTAGCATAATCCGTATCTCAAGCTACGGTCTCGAGTGATTATCAATAACTTCCGGGTATGAAGCAGCGAAAGGTACTCAATGCAGAGCGAGACTGACCTTGCGATATCAAACAGAGCCGAACCATTCGCACTTTCTTCAGCAGTGCGGAACTAGGAATTTACAGGTAATTGGTTCAATTTCAAGATTGTTGATCACAAATAGGTATCATATAATCAGACGCACAGCCCGGGGTTAGTTCACATCCGAGTACCGCACACACTCCCTCAAGGAACTCCAAACCGCTGAGCCGTCCCACGAAGTACTGAACCACCCAGGAAGACTATTTGCTGCCAGTGCTAGTCCTCCCACTGTTGGAACTTATGGATGGGAAACCGTAGCAGCAGGACCACCCAGCTGTCAACAAATGAATGTCAGCCGATAAATAACCCGTGAGTACGTACTCCGGTGCTGGGAACTACTCTAACGAACCCCCTAACCAACCGCCACTGAGCATGCCAAATCCCACTATCATACTTCACAGCTTCCGATTTCCCGTGCGAGCTGATATGGCAAGTCAATTAACAACCTCATAAGCGCTATAACATTGTTCCCAACCGCATGGTTGAATGGAAATCATCGCGATGTATTTCCTGCAGCAACACGAACAGCCGGCTAATGCGCGAGCATGCACGATCTGCTCATTTACTCCCGAGGAGTCTGTTCAACTGGCCTCATCATGATCATTCAGCATACAAGATGAACTCTGAACCAGTACTTCCTGTTTTGTATTCTGTCTCTTTACGCTTCAGCTGCAGGAAACAGTATCACGTTAAAACGTCAGCCACTGCCAAGTCAGGGACAGAGCTCAGACATGGGAAAGGGAAACTTGTCAACAAGAGTGCATGGTGGTGAGTTACTGCAGTTTACGCCGAAGATTCTTTGGAAGAAAGTAAGTTCCAAAAACTGAAAGCGATTCACATGGACTTAACTTTGATGGCTTTCACTTTGGGTCCACGCTTCTTCAGTTCGCGCCTGTAATCCTTTTCCTGAAAAGTATGGAAAATACATAAAAGGATCACGACAGTTGGCGAAGCTAAATGGAAACGTAGCTCGTGCTAAGTCTATCACAAACAAACGGAGGGAATATTTTACCTCTAATTTCCTCTGCTTCTCTGGGTCCTCCTCTTCCTGGATCTTCTTCTTTTCTTCCCGACGTTTGTCTTCCCTTCTCTGCTGCGCTGCTTCTTGTCGCTGCGCGTGAGTACTCTTCAAGAACTCCTCCTGGATAGCTTGACGGTTTTTCTCGGCTTTCACTTTGGCCTACAAAGCAGCTCGGATACAGGAGCTAAATAAACCGTAGAAAAAGGAAGAAACCAGAAGGATCATGGCAGACCCGCCTTACCTCACGACTGACACGATATCGGTTGACTTTGTCAATCAAATACAAAGAGAGCTGCAGCAGTGGCCGCATGTGTTCCATCACTTCTACTGGAGATCGGTTATCTTTTGGAACTGCAAACCAAACTCTCGCCCTCAACTTTCAGCGTATCGAAAACGTACAGAAGAAAAGCTGAGAGAGACAAACTTACGATTGAAACAGAACTGCAAAACTTTGGAAGGTTCAGGTCGCTTCAGCTGCTTTTCCTTTTGCGTCTCGTCAACCTTCGGTGTCCATTGGTCAGAAAAGAAGAGATATTCGACCTCGCTTTCGTATTGCTCCAGGACCGCGATAACCTGTAACAAAAGCGTCGAAAAACTGCTGACGCTTCTGAAAATTTCATCTTCATACTTTTTGGTCAAAAATCGCCGCAAAAGACTCTGCCAGTTCCGCGGAGACGTTGAAGGACGGCGACATTCCAAACCGCTCTCCTCCTTTACGTTCCGGACAGAAGGCACCTAATTCGGTCATTTCTTTCTGAAGCCGAGCGGTGGCGGACTTTTTCCCAAGGCACAGAACGAACGTGTCCATATCTTCTTTCTCCATGTAAACTCGAAGAACCTGCAGAAACAGTTCATTTTAGTGAGCAGTAGCTGGGAAAGCAAATTCGACGAGACTTTTTTCTCCCGTGGCGCGCACTTCCAACCAACAACACTGAAGCGTGCGCCACTTGGAAAACGATATTGATGAGTTTGTCAACGAGCTTTCGAATGTACCAACTGGTCGTTAGTGGGCCGAATTATTCTCCAGAACGAGTTGATCAGGTCCTGACGCTTCTTCAGCTTGAGTGTCACAATCATGCCTTCCACATGCAGCCGCCCACTGCACCACAGACTGAAGACATGGTCAGCTTCCTTGATGAACTGAAGACCTTGGCCACCTTCTCCGTCCAGAATCGATTCGGAGGTTTGGATTTCTTTCGAAGTGCCTTCGTCACCTGGAAAAAGACAGATCCCTTTTGGTCCGATCAGCGATCTTCATTTCGACCCAGCGAAAGATAACGAAAATTCCGAAAAGTATAACTTACCGATGAGTGAGAACTGGTTCTTGAGGATATCCAAATTGGATGCCAACCACGCGTCGCAAAGCTTCGAATTCGTAGTCTTCCCAGAAGCGTACCAGATAAGGTATAGTAAAAGACAACCTGTCAGCAGATATTCCACCATGTAATGCTCCCAGTTTCTTCCTGCAACAATCGGCACCTAAAAAAGACAAAAACACGTAATACGCAAGTCAACAGTCAGACTGACCCATGACGTAGTAATGTCGCAGCTGCGCTCTATTATAAGCCTGAAAACAGCGCACACAACTCGGTACGTCATAGCAATCCATCTGAACTTCATACCTCAGCGATCTTTAGATCGGGTTGCTTCGAAACACCTCTCCCAGCTCCAGTTGGTGCATCCTCCTCGAAACCTTCAAATTCGAGGGGATCATATTCTTCTCTGTCGTTCTCAACCTTAAACAGAGACGCTTTGAAGCTTGGTGGAGCGGTTTTGCGCCAGTCTAGCTACCTCTAACCGCGCCTCGTCGTCGTCGTCCTCAACATCTTCTTCGTTTTCCACTTTGGCATCGTCCTCGTCAAACTCTTTTGCTTCTTCCCGAACATTCTGCTGCGCAGTTTCAGAGTCTCCCTGTTTCGTGCTCTCTCGAGACTTGGGCACAACGTCATCTCGAGCTGTAGTATCGATCGGCGGTGCTTTGGTCGTTGGCCCATTTTCTAACTCCTCTTCATCAAACTCGGCAAAGTCGTCGTCGTCGTCATTCACTGTAACCGGCTGATCCTCATCTTCGTTCGGTTTTCCCTGTACAGCAGCAATGAATAAAAGAATTAGAGCGAGAACCAGGAGAGGCCGCATTGCGACAGAGTTGGGATAGTACAGAAAAAGGAAGGAAGAAGTGTGTTCCTCGGAAGATTGTGCGAGCTGTTCGCCGAGAATTACTCTACCTTGTCGCTTGATTGTTGATTACTTGTGGACCCTGACGGTAAGACGTGTGATGTCATGTCATGCCATCACACAAGGTTACTGGGACAAGAGCCACTGCGTCTACCGTCTGGTAACCTTCGTTCGTTTTTTCTTCCAGCAAAATTCGAAGTGGAAAAATGGAGCGAAGAGCGTAATTTTATAGAGCTAAGAACTTCAGCTGCCTTCTTCTTTATCTTTGTTCTACATGATCATGTTGATAAAATACAAGCGTTTTAGCTACATTGATGTGGCTGCATGGACTTTCTGAGATCGGACGATACCGACAAATTCGATGTTGTTGTAAACTCGTGCGGACCTCTCGTCCATTTCTTCTACAACTTCGGCAAAATTTATCTAATTCACCGCCGATGCTCTTTGGTCCCGGAAGCGGAATGGAGAGGTGTTAATGTCAGAGGTAAATCCGCATCTGAAAAACTTGCTACATAACTTGGCCGGGAAGGATACCATCATCTGATGGAAATCCCACTGGCCTGGAAAGTAAATCTCACCGTGGTCAGCGCATGACGTTACGGTTGTCAAACGCTCTTGCAGTGCATTATGCTTTATGTGAGGCATTCTTTATAACGTCATGCGCGGTTGTTTTCAGTTTGCTCTATCTCAGTTGATTGAACGGCTTGATTCGTTCACGTGATCATTCCGCTTTGCAGATGATGCTAGGCGTTCTTCTTCCTTATCCAAAATGGCAGAACAGGTCAAGGGTCCTTTTGTCCTGATTCGAGATCAGCCAGCACGATCTCCCAGCTCATACAGCAGTATCAGCGGGAACGGCAACGGGAATGGTAACGGAAACGGCCACGGGGACTCCCAGTCCGAAAGCGGAGCTGTCGTCCACAGCCAGTCTCTTCCCCCTACCCAAACCAACGGTAACGGCGTTGCGTGGATCTTCTCTGAGCTCGAACTCGCCGTCGAAGCCAACCCTCCCTTCATAATAATCGACTCAGCGTACGCGGACGAGATATCCAAGAATGTCCATCGGGGTAACTTGTGCAGATTCTTCGCGATTACGGGTAGCCTTGCATCAGCTGTGATGGCCTTCAACACCCGCACCATACCTGCGAGTGTCCCCCTCCTGGGAATGTCAATCGTGACGGGGTGCTTCTACGGAGCACTCTACATGAAAGACCCCACGTTGAGGTATAAGGTGTTGGGGAAGAAGCTCAAGACGAACGGGTTCCAGCTTAACCCAGACCACTTTTTCTACTCTGACCAACAAGGACCGCTCATCCTCAAGGCTGCCAACTCAAGGTTTCAGAAGACGTTACGCATGGTTCCTGTTATCTTACCGTTTGCCACGGTTGGCGTTCTGATTTGGCGAATTACAAAGGCCCTCTCTTGACTGAGGGAAACCTTGTTTGAGTTAATCGTGTTGACCTGAGTGCAATATTCTGCTTTTCGTGTTTATCACTGTTTAACACTCCTGGAAAATTTTAGTTTAGTTACCTTAGGGGGTTCGTATCACAGGACTTGACAGTTACTCCGTGCTTTCAACCTACCATCTCTACGCAGAACATAATTATAAAACAGCAAAAGTTTGTTCTTCCTTGTTCGTCTTTTCTTCCCGCATAAAATCAGGACGATTCGGCTTTTGTCATGCAAATAAATAACAAGGAAATTAATACTCCTAACTCAAAGACAAGGCTACTCGACAATAAAATTTGTGACAGAGAATGTTAGTTAACATCACCAGTGACAGAAAGAATTAAAATACGCTCACTGCGGAATAAATAGTTACGGATAGGTAAAATTTCCTCTTTTCCTTCGAGAGCTCGCGATAAAATTGCCTAATCTTTCCATACTTTGTTAAAAAGCTCCATAAAGGAATCGTAAATCATGAACGTAATGGCCACGTCAAGGCACACACGTCCCAACCGTGGCACAGTCCCTTTGTAAAACCTGCAAAAGACACCAATCAAACAAGGAAGTGATACTTCGCAAACTATCTTCTTCATAATTTGTAGAGGCTTCCGTACGCTGCTGCTCCTTCCTTTGTTGCAATCTGGTAGGCGCAGTCCAACGTATTTCGATATTTACTAGCTTCCAGGCCTTGCATCCTGGTCTTTACTACGTCCAACGGCGTGTTTCCGAAAACGGAAGCTGCACCAGCAACGGCACCAAAAACCCCAACAACGGCCTTGTTGATCTTTTTCTTGCTATCTCCACCGGTATACCAGTTCTTTAAACTCTCTACGACATAGAACCTTATGGCTTGGTTGCTGCCCTGCTTCATGATGGTTGCTGTTACGCCTTTGTAGACGCCTCCGATACCTGAAGAGAGGAAAAATCTGTTAGTCTTGTGGCTATGTCGGAGCGAGGCTCAATCAGGCGAAAAAAACTCCGACCATCTGGAGAATATTCATTTCATCCCGAAAAATATTACCTTCTTGCTTTACGATGCTCCGTACACCATGAAAGAATCCTTTGTATTTTGGATTAGGTGAATTTTGGTCGTGGATGAACTTTACTTTAACAGTTTCCATTGGAGTGACTGCGAAGATGGCTTCACAGATACCGGCACCCAGCCCGCAAAATAGTCTTCCTCCTCCGGAAAGGTTTCCTTTGGCATCGACATTCCTTTTCTTGAATTCTTCGAATGCTCCAAAGCGTACTGCAGACTTTGGTATTGAGCCATAAATCAAAACAGGAAGCCCGCGGTACAATCCGGTAATTCCGTTCTGCCGCACAGTTTGCTTCACACAGTCGATGATTCCATTATACCTGTTTGAATTTGATTGATCAAAGTGCAACGTTAAATCACAAGACTACCAGACAAGGGATGACCGGAAACGTTGCATACTTTGGCTTCCCTGACTTTGCTGCTTTGTCGTCGAGCTGAAGCTGAGTTTTGACGTACTCCGTAGGGAAGGTTATGCACTATAAAAACAGGAAATAAGCAAAAACGTCAGAGTATGAGCCAAGTTAAGCGAAATTTGCTCACAATTTCAATGCCTCCCGTTATTCCACCAGCAACGACGCCTTTGACGGCTTTTCGAGAAGGAAGGTAGGATTTTGCAGTGCTCCTCGCTGCTGGCGGTATCACAGTAGCCAGCACCTCTGCCACAGGCAGTACTGCATCGTTTGAGATAGGGTTGACGACCGCCAAAGCAACAGGATGGGAGTCCGGGATGACAGCAGGAGGATCATCCGTCTGATCCGACGAAACGCTGAATCCGGGAGCCATGCCTGCTGATGATGCAACTTGTAGAGAACGGAATCAGATGGACCTCTTTACACTCGATTAGCGCATCAAACTTCAGACTTTGTTACTCACCCACCGCAGGGACAACGACGACAGCAGGAAAAAATCGTAAAAAGCTCCAGGCAGCTGTTTCCGGTTGACTTACTTTATCTGACCGATGACGTCACAGCTCTCTGATGTTGTTGGACCACGTAAGATAGAAATCGAGGTCATCGTGTGCGAAGCTGGTCGAGTGAAAGACTTGATTTCTGCGAAAACGCACCATACTCAGTTGACGGAGGATTGGCTACGCCTATCGATTGGGCCAATCACTTGATTAGGATCTGCAAAGCCGAACCCGCTCACAGGAAGAAATTCGAGCGTATAAAAGTCTTGATGGCGTACACTAACGATTTTGCTTCAGCAACTCCATCAAGACGATCACCACCGTTAACCTCTTCAAGTCCTTGGCATCCACAAATCAAGCCCAGGATCGATACTCAAGAGAATGAAGAAAATCGAAGACAGTTGAATAATTTGCCAAACAACTCGCTGGATCGACTAAAACCACCAACACCACTCAACAGTGTATTTCCTCCCTGCTCAAATTACTTACATTCATCCAGGAAACCGTTCCCGACACGGAAGGCATTTTGTAATAATTTAATAAATTAGCGAATCAAATATTTCTGTATTTCCGTCGTCGAGAATCAACAAAAGATGGTAAAATCAAAATGAACAGAAGAAAGTGTTGGGACAAAACAGACCGTGCTAAAAACAAGAGATGCTTGTGCTCAATGATACTGAAGAAGAAACGTCTTATCAAACACTAAATGTACAAAATAAGGGTGGGCTTTTACGTGCCGAGGTACAGCCGATGAATTTGGTTCGCGCTAAAACTGACCGAGCACGACGGACACCGCCGTTCTCTCAGCTCGTAGCGCTTCGATATGCAGGAATGACAGAATACATGGTAACATGAGGTAAGAACAGTATCTTTGCGAGCTGCTTTACAAGACTGACAGTTGAGAAGCTGGTGATACTCGCGGATTTCTTCTTGGAGGATGGTATCGCTAGAACCAGCGTTCTCGATCAATTTAGCTCTGTCCAACTTCCTCTTCAGCTCGGTGTTCTCTTCCTGCAAAGCGAAACTTCGAATTAGAACCCAAAGAAGGCCAGAACATCAAGTTCAACAGCCAAAGACAAATCAGGCGGCACCTTTTTCGCTCTCAAAGCTGTTTCGAATGGTTGACAGACAAAATATATGAACGCGTCAGAAACCTGCATACAGACGAACCAAACTAAACTGAAAATTCGATGTATGCAGAAACGTGAAAGTCTTTCAACTGTCTTAATTTTGAAGCTTCTCCTTGAAAATAATCTGTTTACTTTTAGAAACCTTTTCTCACTCTTCAAAATCAACGTAAACTGTAAAAAGGAGATCATGACGCACCACGAGTCGTTTATTTCGTCCAGCGTCTGCTTCCTTCGCGCGAAGCTTATCAGCGTGCATTGTCTTGACACTTTCCAGCTCCTTCTCCAGCTGGCCCAGTTTCAGCTTCAGATCGTTGGCTTCCTTCGTTCGATCCAGCGCTTTGCTTTTCCATAACTCCATATTCTCCTCACAGCGCCTCCGATCTTCCTCCAAGACCCTGTTGGTTTCCTCCACGCATCGAAGACTCTCCCCGCCCAGCCTCAACTGATACTCATACTTCTCTAGACACTGTAATGTCGTCTGGTAACGCACTTCCTGTGCCTGCTTTTCATCCCTCAACGCTTTGATGATGTGGTTGTTCCGGATATTCTACGAAGGAAGAAGCATGTCACTTAAATTCGGCGAACATCCGCGATTATTTTCAAATGCAGATCGACCAATTATTATTTCTCCACCCACAACAGCCCGCGCGCGCCACTTCGATGGGGCAAAAAAACTTATAAGCCATCCAAAATAACATAACAGGAAAGTTCGCGGATACTCGCCGGACAGGAAAATGCTGTTTCAGGTTGAGGCCTTACAAAGTAAAAGTTCAAAACTTGTAGGGGAGATATTCCCTTGTAACTCAATAATTTTCGGAATTTTCTTACGTCAGTCATCCATTTCAGGTTGGTGTTATCTTTCTCCTTCAACTGGTCGATCAGCTGCTTGTTCTGATTCTGCATGTCCTCCAGCGCTTGTCCCGTCACTTCCATCTCGTTCATCAGGCCTTCCTCCTCTGCCGCTTTCCTTTCCAGTGCTTTCTTCGACAGTGACCAGTTCTCCTCCAGAAACTTAACCTTCTTGTACAGTTCTTCATCAGGTCCCGTCCGCTGCCGTTCCGACTTGGCCTTTTCGTACTCCCTCTCCAACTCGTGCACCTTGTCGTCCAGCTCCTTCATACGGGCTTTGGAGGATTCGAGTTCGGAGGTGGTAGATCGAAGCTCGGTTTCGGTTGACTGGAGTTTTGCTTCGGTTGCTGCGAGGTTCTTCTTCAGCTCCGCGTTCTCCTCTTTCAGTTTCTTCTCGGAAGCCATCACGTCGACTAGCTCTCGGCTAGACTTGTTGGCTTGCTTCGTCATATCGTAGAGCAACTTTAGCTCGTCGTATTCCTTCGTTTTATCCCTGCAAAAGAATCGTCGTAGAAATATCAATTACTAGCTGGGCAAACAGAATGAACATGATCATTATCTCCAGTGCCGCACTTCATTATTGCTATTGGCTCAGAGAGTGCGCCACCTAGGAAAACGATCTATACCCAATTTTTCAAAAATCACGAATATAAGAATTTACCGAAGTTGTTTCTTCATTTCTTTGATATCGCCTCTGGTCATTTCAGGTGATTCGGAGCTGGGTTCACCTTGTAAGGACGTCTGTGAATTTTGGCGAGGCAGGGAAGTGCCGGCCTCGCCGGTGCTGCCCGTGGAGTCTCGTTTGGCGTTCACGTCAGCTTTCTCGGGTGAAATTCCTCGCTTGTCTGATGAGATACCTGGTTGGGAACCTGGCTTCAGCTGGGTATGGCCTCGATGATCCTTGGGCTGATACTGAAAAAATCGAAATGAAACAGTGTAAAGATTCACAACAGAGTTTAGATAATGAGCGAGAAAAAAACTGTGAATGTCAAATTCGTACTTTGGTCAGTTCAGCTTGCAAAGTGTAGACGCGTTTCTTCAGCCGACTGACTTCTGTTTGGAGGGAGCTGTTATGCTGCATCACTGACTTGAACAGTTTGTCATAGTCCTTGTTGGTTCCTGCAAACGAGAAGATAATTATGATAAAATATCAACTCGATTATTTCGAATTACGTCGATCCACTGGAACCATTCCGAAAAATACTATACAGAACAAACTTACCGCTGTTCTCTCGGCTTGCGTGTTCTTGCTCGTAATCTATCCTCAATGTGTTGTAATCGCGCCGTGCTGCGTTTGTTGCAGTCTGGAGATTACTGAGGAATGTTTGCAGCGTTTGACTTCCGTCTTCTTCGTGCCGCTACAAAACAGCGAATCATTATGCTGCACCCAAGCTATATGGACATTCTCGGAAGTCTCTGGGTTCTTTGGAAGGACGTCATTTACCTGAGCTTCCTTCAGCTGTTCGAGGTAGCTATTCCGCAAGGTGGTCACCGCATCTTTCGCTACTCTGTAATAGCCTTGGAGCTTCTTGTATTCCATATCGAGGACCGTGAGGTACGTCTGCAGGGACTTATACTTGGCGCTACCGGTAATCAGCTCGTCTGGTGGACTTTGTACCTGCAAAAGCCAGAAGTATCACATTGATGTACCACAACCTCGAACTCAGAAACTTGACACACTCATACTTGAATCTTGAGTTCATCCACTTTCACGGCAAGATCAACCTTTTCTGCACGAAGCTTCTCGATTTCCTGTAGTCGACTCGCAGCCAGTGCCTTCTGATCTTCCAGTTCACTCTCCATCTCGGTCACCTAAAGAAAACCAGGGCGCATAAGATAAGAAACCTGACTACTGATTTGAGCCTGAAAACTTAAGGCAATGACTGCAACCTCTAGATTCCAACGAACGTACATTAGCTTGAGGGACGACGGGTACCACGACCGCGCTACCGTTGGGCGCATCCGCGATCGCGGCAACTGCTGGGGTCGCTGCCAGTTCGGTGTACAGCTTAGTCATCTCCTTCAGCTTCATTTCCGTCTTACTTCGCTTGCTGGCTTCTTCGTCCCGTTCCCACTCCAAATCTACCGCCCGGTTCTTTTGCTCGTCTCGTTCGGTTTCCAGCTGTGAGATCCTGTCATTTACACGGGACGACTAGAACCAACACAAAGACCATCGGTCAGAAATCAGACTATTTGTATACTATAATTTTCATTCTTTCTCCGATTCTTCGCTCATACCTTCAGCATGGCTTCATGGTAAAGCTTTTGCGTCTTCAGAGCTTCTTTCTCCAGCAGTTCGTTCTTCTTGACCAGCTGGTCGATGTAGAGCTTCGTGTCGTCTTCTACACCAATCGAATACGGATAAAATTATCAAAGTTAAACTGACTTCCGGTGGCAGTCAAGTATTCGCGTCAAATCAACCATTTATAACCACGCAATGTTATACCTACCCATTGATTCGCCATTCTTGATTTTCTCCAACGTAGAACGCGACTGATTGGACACATTCTCGTACATCTGAACCAACTTGGCGACGAGATTCTGCATATCCTGCGCTCTCCCTGACAGCTGCTTCCCTTGTTCGTCCACGTCCAGCGTCGAAAGGATACTGACGAATGCCGTGACAGGACTGGATGGATGTTCAGATGATTCGTTCTCGGCAGTATCATCGGTCTCAAATCGCTTCAGCAGCGTCTTGGCGTGCTCGTCCAGCTGGAAAGAACAGCCTGTGAGTAACCAACGGCAGTCTCAAATGAACAGTCTAATCGTCTTACGCTTTTGGTGTAGCGGTTGATGAGAAAGATTTCAGTGTCCGTCTGCGAACTTCGCTCTTTCAGCTGGGCAATTTCTTTCCGATGTCTTTCTTCTCGTTCATTCAGCTCCTCCACTTTCTCCGTTAGTTTCCTGTTCTGAAACTTTAGCACCTTCACCTCCATTTCTTCCTGCGACAGAACAATGCATTACAGTTAGAGAACAAGAAGTAGAATTATTGATCGATGTTACCAAGTTGGCCACTGGACCAATATGATGCACTTCATGCATCAGTTTTGGTTTCTTGGCGGCTGGTTGGCTTTTCGACTCCTTAGACCCCGTCTTGTCAGGCTTCTTCGGTGCTTTCGCTCCTGGAGTGGCCGGAGGAGGCATGGATGTGCTGGCAGGAGCAGCAGCAGGTGGCTTCGGAGTGGAGCTGGTGGCCGTCGCTCCACCTGATTTACTGGCCATTCTGACGTCCCACTGTACTGACAATCGTTAGAAACTCTCGGAGTCACTACCTACGAACCGCAGCCTTACTCTTGAGTCCTCGTTCGGGAGCCAAGCACAGGAATCGTCAAGAAAATGAACAGAAAAAACAGGGGAACTTCCAGTTTTGCGAAAGTCAGTCAAATCAATAATCAACGAGCGGGGTGCGGCTTCGTCGGAAACAGGAGCAACAGAATAGGCACCGCATCAATCAAGGATAGCCCAACGTGATGAGGCTAGAACCACGTGACACTCTTCGCTGATTATTACATTGCTATACCATGGGGTTCCAGTCAAATCAGGTTGTAAGCTGTCCAAATCTCGTTTATGCGACCTGGGTGAACCGCATGGCCCAACATCAAGCGCCCACAGCGATGAGGGGAGGGGTTGTGGTTCAGCTCACCGTGTTTGAGGCGAACGTACACATGTTGCCAACAAGTGCACTGCAGCTCGTGTAGCGGAAAAGAAAAAAAGTGATCAGGGCATTCTGCAGTTTGTGTGTTTTACGCGAGCTCTGTTTGTAGCAAAGTTTGCAGTTCCAACGTGCGGGGCAGGTTTGCTATCAGGTTCGTGTTTTACGCGTCTAATGGACTCTGCGTAATCAGTGGTAATCAAATCGCCAGCGTACAAGCTATCTTACCTAAGCTACTCGAGTCGAGCTGTCTAATCTTGTCTGATATCTCTGTGTTTGCTACCTCTAGGGGTTCCGGAATGTGAGATCGAGGTTGACGGAAGAACCAAGGGTCGTGGAAAGGAGTGAGCGGTGTGGAATAGCGAAGCGGCGGAATTTGTCGTTGGTAGACTGGATTTAAACATGGTCACGTAAGTCAGCTGTTTCTTTTGAGTGGCGCATATCCCATAGTAGTATATCAGTACATGTGCGCCACTCGTTTCCTACATGTGGCTGTTGATGTTCATAACATCAGTCATTAACATGTGTGCAGCAACTGGGAATTTTTTTATACGGCTCAAGATTTTGTTTCTGACTTTCTGTTACAGTATGGATTAGCAACGAGGAAAACTTCGAATGGAAGCTTGAGAACGATTATTTGAAAGGGAATTATGGATGAAGTACGAAGATGGATTCGAACATATTATGTAAGTGAACAGAACCTGTCCTTTACAGTCCGTACTCTGACTCAGGCCGTGCTATCGACTAAGCGGTACGGTTTGAATAGGATCTGTAAGGAGCCTTCGGAAAGTTTTTTTGGGTTGTGCTGTAATGAGTTGACTATTGCCTGTGGGGACATATAAGCAGAGAGGGCTCGGTGGGTCTTTTGAAGTGAGCGCGCTACACGGCGCCGCAGTCAATACTACCATATTTCACCTATTTTTGGCTTTTGGCAGTGCGTCAAGAAGGTTTCACAGCGTTCGCATGCGATCGAGGCTTCCGAGAAGCGCCAGGCAGACAACAAGCATGTGGTCATGTTCTCGTTTTTTATGAGCCAAGAAGCCCGCGATGGATGGACCGTCCAAAAGAGAGAGAACCACAGAGTTTTGCATTATGAAAAGCTGATGCGGTGCCAGCTGTTGCACTATTTAGGTCGGTTGCCCTATATTCTTTGATACATATTCTGCAGGCGGAATAGCGTAACAGTTTTGGTCATGTTTCACTTGATGTGAGAGAGTGACCACCATCGGACACGGACGAACGCTCACAGGTGCGCGAGGTGCGGTGTTCATGGCTTATGGCCACTGTCCGAATGTCAGTCGTGATAGAATAGCCGAATGGTCGAGATGTTATGGCAATATCTCCGCTGCCAAATGGCGCAATGCGCAAAAGATTGCTGGTGTCGAAGGGAAAGGTAATTAGAACGGTCAGTTAAACGCTATGTACTGAACACATTCCATCATGGCTAAAGAAACGCCGAAAGACAACCCAGAAAAGATAAATTACGTGTCGTAAAAAATAACTTGCACGGAGGCTCCTCACAAAGATGACGCATATACTATGTTGCGGAGACCCAAAAAACATTTTGTGGGTTTATGGCCCGTAAGCCGAATATGCGGGCGAATGCATTGAACCAGCTCGCATTCTCAAGTTGCGCGCGATACCGTTTATATCGGTTGGTAGTGTGCGCCATTCGGGAAAACGATGTGGTTCAAATTATCTGCCCATTTCCCAAATGAAAATGCGGTGCGCCTGGTGATGTTTGTGATTTGGTCGCAGGGTGCGAAGATTGCCGGAGAAGTTTGCCAGGAGACTGTCCCCTACATGGGCCGCTGCGTCATATCGAGGACGCCAGTATACCACCGCGTTCCATCCTGACGGCGCCATGCCAGGTCTCTGTCAGAACAGCCACTGTCACCGCCGATGGCGATCCCAGTAAGCCCTCTATCTACCCTCTCGATATTTCTTAGCTGACAGTCTGAGGCAGTTAAAGCTGCAAGTTGTCTATTTTTGGTTGCAGTTGTGGGCGTCTTCGCCTCGGTGAATCTGCAGCCGCGCACCAGCTTTGGCCCTGTGAAAGCCAACGTTGTCATCGTGCCACCTCCCGTGGGGGAGAACCGTCTTTTGCTCAAGGTATTGCCATCAATGGTCACGAAATCAGACAGGCATATCAATGCGTGCGGAATCAGTACAAAAACCAAAAATTTGAAAAGGGGAATGTCAAAAGTTCAGGCAGGACATTCTATTCATGGATTTTTCCTACGAATTTTAGCATCCGGCTGCGGATGGGAAAAATACGATGTTTCTACGATGTTTCTGAATTTTCGCCATCCCTTCATCCCAATACTTAGAGTCTAGAGTTTTATAACGCAGGAATATTTATTTACCGCGATATTTGTTTTTGAAATCGACCATTCTATTTTGCAGTGTTTCCGCTCCGGTATTGATGTTGGATATTACGATGTTCTCAATGAACGTAATTCCAATTGGCTCATTTACGTCCGTCCAGCCTTGACAGGGCGCCAAATCAACGTGATAGTCTACCTACAAGGCGACGATATTTTCTTTTGTACAGCCAAGGTGCGTAAACAAGCTGTTGTTTATGACTCGTGTCTTGTACGACTGTGCCTCAATGGGTTAATAGAGCCAAATGCTTATCCATAGCACGCTGTGAATGATATCATAACGCTGCTTTATGATACACTTTGATGTCTGTCTTTAGGCTATTTCCGCCGACGAGGAACTGCGCGCGTGGTACGCATCGGACCTCGTTGACCTCATGGGCCTACCTCACATACCAGAAGGTACAGACTACCTCACAAAACTCAACACATTATTTAATAATAATCATTGTGAGACGTCGGCAAAATTTGATGAACTGTACATTGTCGTTATCTTCCGTGGCGCGTGTTTTCATTACTGTTGGCTACGAGCGTGCGTCACTCGGGAAAACGATGATGGTCAAGTCATTTGCCGACGTCCCATGTCTTGTTCAAGTAAAAGATAGGCTCTCTTTGTTAAGAGCTGCAAGTCAGTTCTTGGCTCGAAAATTTGAAGCTCTACCAGTCAATGGATCGGGTGGGAGTGGCAGTTTTTCTGTTTTTATACTGCCTCTCTGGACGGGTTTCTAGATCATACGAATTTCGCGCTTGGTACTCGTGAAATTTTAGGTGGTATTCGTTGGCTTTGTAGGAGATGTGGCTAGCATACCTAGCACTGCTGTTTCAGTGATCCGGCCCACGAGCAGAGGAGCCAAGCGGATGAGGGACCGCAATGGCAGCACAGAAGCTGCATCACCGCGCTCGCCCCAAGAAACCCTGAGTCATCCGGGTGGATCCTCATCAGACAGTTCACCAGAAAGTCGAGTCAATCGTCGTAAATGCCACAAGCCTCAGAGAGTGCCTCAAGACTTCGATAACGGCGAAAGTCCTGCTGATTCCGTCCAAGAGTCCTCCAGAGACACGGAGGACCCACACAGCTCAAGGAATGATACCAATGAATCGAACCATGCTGACGAAGCGGACGATGTAGAGATCGTGGCCGAGATGGCGCCCATCTCCGTTCAGCCGACGATGCCCGTACCTTCACCCTTCGACTTTCCTCTCTTTAACAGCATCTTCTTCCCCACGGCTCAACGTCTGGTCGAACAACAGCAACGACTCGGTCTGCCTCTCTCGCCCTTAACGCCTTTTTACTTCTTGCCAAGAATAAACCCTGCTCAATTTGACGTCAGCAGTGCCCCTGAAGACCTTGTAAGAAGAAACCAGATCAATTCTTTTCAAAATGTTCATCTGCGTTTCGTTCTCAGAGTTGGGAGCTCAGCAAACACACTCAACCAAATATTTTTTCCAAGTGGCGCACGTTACCAGCCATCAACACGACACCGTGCGCCACTTGGGAGCTCGACATTATTGTCGTTCCAAGTGGCGCACCTTGTGACTGCTGTAGGCTAGAAACGTGCGCCACTTGATAGAAGATCTAGTCGAGTTCGTTTGCCAAGATCCCATTTTATTTCATTTTTGCTCTGCTGGTGTTTGTATTTGAGGTTATCATTCTGTTTTCGTTGTAGAGTGCACAGGACATTAGTTCGAGGTCGCCCCAGAGTTCTTCGGTCGAAAGCGAGACCGAAAGTACTCCGCGAGGCACCTGTTACGAATGCGGGCAGAAGTTTCCGGACAAGGCCGCGTTGATGGAACACGCAGCCACGCATGTCGGAGGCCGACCGTACATTTGCTCGTATCCCACGTGCGACAAGTTCTTCACATCGAAATACAAGCTTCTTCGCCACGAGCTCATTCATTCACACGAGAAACGCCATCATTGCCCGCTTTGTTTCAAGAAATTTCATAGAAAAGTGGGTCGAATTCGTGAACGGGACTACTTGACTAAATTCGATAAATCTCCCGGAATCAAAGCAAAACAACATGATCTGTAAAATACTCACGAATGTTTTTCTCGGCTTCAGGATCATCTGAATAACCATCTCAAAGTCCACGAGAAATCCAAAGTCCGCCTGGAATGTCAGCTTTGCGGTTGCGTCTTCGCCAAGAAGTGGACATATGAGAAACACCTCGCCCTTCACGAACGTGATCAAGACAGTACCAACGCTTCTGACAACAACAGCCACAACCGGAAGTTCAGTATGGACAGTCAGACCAACAGTATGCCCAGTAGTGAAGAAGAACAACGGGATAGCAAGCGCGAGAGCAACTGGTCGGAGTACGTGCAAGAGTACCGGGAAGACACTCCCGAACCGCTCTCGCTGAAGATGGCAGTCGACCGAGATAACTGCGGTGATTCCGATGGTGAAGTGCGTCGAGAAATTGAGGCGCCACAGTCATCGTCTAGTATAGTAACAAACGCCCATCAGAACGGCTACGATGACGGGAACAATGGTAATAACGGTAACGGTACGCATACTTTGGCGCATAAGAAACAACATGCGAACCAGAAGCCTTCTCATCCTTGCGAAGTGTGCGGGAAAGTCTTTTCCGCTTCGAAAGACTTACGTCGGCACATGCAGACGCATTTGGGTATCAAGCCAAACTTGTGTCCGTACTGCCCGAAAAAGTTCACGAGGAAGGATCATGTCAGACGCCATGTGCAGACGGTGCATTCGGAAGAGTGCCGGAAGAATCCTGCTTATGCGTCGCCGAGACAGTTGCAGTTGCTGGCGAGGAATGGTGAACTTGAAGAACCGGTGAATAGGCCTGAGGACCTTTCGATGAACTTGACGGTGAAGAGAGAAAGCGACTTTTAAGTAAGAGGATGGTGTCTGTGAGCCATGCTATGTGCCTTTTTCCCATGTGCTCCGGTGGATCGCAGTATTACTCCAAACAACGCACCCTGGAATGTGGGTGGAACAGACTGCTGGATCAGAATCTATACATGCAATTTCTGATAGTGGACCCGTGGAAAGTATCGAAAGAAAAGGATTTTTCTAGTTTCCTGCTTTTTGAGCTTTATCATCACTGTACTATTTTTGTTAACACTTTCACTACAAACAAATTAACTCTGATTCCGTCCTTTTTCTTGTTCTTGTTTTGTGCTGTTTTTGTGTTGTATTTCCTTCATTTTCTTGATGTGTGGTAGTCTGAAGAGTGCATTTACGAGAGTTAATTCTTTCGATTATATCATTTTAGTTTCGTAGCAGATATTACTGCCCGTTAAGAGAGACAACGAGGAGATGCCTTCCAGATTTTATTATATGCAGTTGAAGCTTTCGGGATTGAAATTTCTTAACGGGGGAGGAAGCCGTATTACAGTACTCGAGCCTGGCCTAACTGTGGGGATGGACTAAAATGTGGGGAACGGAGCGAAAGCGGCACGGGCCAGATGAGGTTGAGCAATCAATTAAATCAGTCGAAGCACAGCCG
>BDGG01000010.1:551649-600087 GCA_001949185.1 Ramazzottius varieornatus | reverse complement strand
CCCCACATTTGGGCCAGGCGCGTGTACTGAAGCTGGGTGTGGCGTGTTTCCACGGAGGAACATCGAGGCAATCCACGGCGCAACATCCGTAGCTTTATCAATATTCTAGCGCGCCACCTGATATGGGTGCAAGTTCCGCTCAGACTAGTCGAACAGATTGCACCGTACAGCACAGCCGGCGGAAACCTCCCCTGCCAGCAAAGATGGATAACTCCATAGCTGTCGCCAACGTCTTGACAGTGAAGGCGCTGAGTGGTGTCACATTTTTAGCTCTGGCAAAGCTGGTCGAGCCTAGTTCCTGGGAGGCCGCCATTGATGCGATGTTTCTCAAGCTTTTCGCTGCGACGTACGAGGTGTTTTCGACCACCTCCTAGTATCGAGACTCTGAAAACATCATCTTGGTTGAGAGAGAAGACAGCAAGCGTACTACTTGAAGTTTTGGTTTCTTCAGCGCGGTTATTTTTAGAAACTGAGCTCCACTTTCTCCTAGGCCAGTAACGCATGGGCGACGCATATTCCGCAAGAGCAAATTAGTTTAACTTAGTTACAGCTGGAAATTTTCATCACTGATCAGTATACAGGTTCGTTAAAGCGCACTTATTTCCGCGAAAAAACCCTTGTTTCAATTTTTCCTGTACATTTCCAAAGAACTTTCAAAATGGCTGACAAAGGAAGTACGGAAAACCCACCAGTTGTTGGCACTGAAGCCAGCCGCGCCATGGTACGTACCAGTATTAAAATCTATTGTATCTGACAGATGCGAAATTCCGGGGAAAATTTTCCAGTTCCCTTGATTGTTCAGTGATATTCTTCGTATCGTTTGGATCATTTGAAAATTGTAGGGTAACATCAACACCGAGGAGGGCCGAGCACAGCACGACATGACGGACACCGGAGACGACAGCCCTGCAGCCAAGGCCCAAAGCGAGTACGTGCCCGACGCCAACAACTCCTTGGAGAAAGCCCTCGGACACAACCACAATCAGTAGCACATTTTTGTGGTCCCAGGATTTCCAGTCCCGCTGTTGTTTCCGTACACCGCAGCCGTAATATTTCAAAATCAGTTTGTGACGGTTGATGCAACATCTGGTTTCATCGTCGAGCTTCTTCGTAGTTTTAACCTGTTGAACAGCCGTGGGTGCTTACAAATGTGGAAGTAAAACCGAGAATATGTAGTTGATCGTTGTTTCATTTGGTCCCTACTCCAGCACACTCGCTGTACGCATTTACTGTACGTCGTGACGATATGTGGCGACGAGACAGCCCGAAGCACGAAATTTAAAAGCCAACCAACCATCATAAGCACATCAAGAACCTCCAGCTTAAGAGCACCGGCGTAGAACTTATTCCGTGAAGGCTCAGAATCGCAGCGGCAGGAAACTTTTGCACAACTTACGAGATCTCGATCATTCCTTGTGGAGAGCCAGTCTGACTCTCCTCTCGCTAAAAGTTTAACAATTCCTGTCTCGCGTTCATTATCGAGACGGAAAACCTTTGAGGAACCAAAGTGAGCCAAAGTTAACCGCAGCTTTCCTGCTGCAAATGTGGGAAATACTCCCCTACCCGTAGTCACAGGACCTTACTTACGAACTAATGCTATAGGACCGCGAGTAGGGAAGCATTTCCCACATAGTAGAAGTTTACCGCCGTTTATCTGTATAAGATATTTCTCCAAAGAGGGTTGGGAAAGAGGAAAGAAAAAGAAACCTCGTACGGAGTCTGGAAGACAGACGCGGAAATCAATCAGCGTACAGTAGTCAAAATAATTTTATTGCTGTCGGAGCCTATGATTGATCAGTTGATGGACGCCACAAATAGTTTGTGCAAGGCCATATTCAGCGGCTCGTCCCGAACATTGCATGGTTTACGATGCATGAATATATCTCACCTCGGCTTCGATTCCCCGATGATCTGCATTTTCCTCTAAATTTACCACAGGCTGTCAGCTGCATTATTTTGGCGGTTTCGAAACTTTATCCCTACCAGTCTATATCCTCAAAGTGAAGTTACCCGAAAAAGTCGTCAGACTGCCCGGTCTTTCAGTTTTTGAGATTCAACAAGCACAAACAAAATTTCACGATAGACAGGAAAACATCTCTGTTATCCAGATTTTTCGTTTATGTTCGAAGCTTTGACTTTGATAAAAATCACGTCTTCACGTATATAATTTCTTTTCCGCAACAGGTCATGGCTGACAAACTTGGCATGTCCAAAGCCAAGCATCCTGCAGGACTTCAACGGGCGATGAAACAGCTTACACGAAGGATCTGGAATGAAAAACTCCTTCACATGCACCCTCTTTTCCAGATCGGGAGACTGGTCCAGCAACGTGAAGCCGATGGGAAGACGGAACGGCCAAGACAGTAACGCGTCGTACTCTCCCGCCAGGAGCTTGATGTACATCGACAAGTACTTGCCCTCTCCTTCCCCGTTTCCGTTCAGGAACAACGTAGCCTGTAGCTTATAACCGTACTTTGCAGAATAGAACACCGGACTTTGTAGCTCACATCCGTCTTTGGCTTTCGCCTCGTCAAATTTCACCGAGAAATTGGAGATCTTCCATAAGAGGACACCGTCATGGCTGGCTTGTAAATGGTTCACGGCTGAAGAGAGTATTTGAATGTGGGTCTTCTGCTTCGTGTAGGCTTCCATCAGCAGCTGAAAATGATTCATCTGGGTCTTCGCTAAATGCTGATCCATCTTCAAAGATGGACCCTACCGACAAAACACAGGTTTCTAGGCTACAAGGTACGAGTTATCCTTCACTTAACTCATGAGTACCTTGAAATGACATCCAAGTTCTTTCAGCGGACATGATAACACAGAAGAGGCGCAGCCTTCGGCGAGATGTGCAGGTAGGTCATTTCGAGAAAGATTGGTCATGGAGCAGCTGTTCGGACAGAGGAGAGGATACTTCGGACAGTTAGGTAAGTGACCAGGTAGAGTGTCGTATCCGAAGTCCCGTCCACAGTTATAGGGACAAGGAAGTACGCGCTTGGGGCACTCGTTCATCTCGTGGTTGGGCAACAGGTGGCGCTGCAGTTGCTCGCCGCACTTTTTCTCACAATACAGCAGCTCCTTCGGGCAGCGGTTCGAATGGTCCTGAGAAAACAGTAGAGCGGCCTGTTGAATGCACGGACGGAAGAAGCGGAACGTTTTTCGGTACATGCACGGGAACATGTTCACACGTAGAAAACTGCCAGCAATAACTAAAAGTTTTGGAACATTCGATCCATACAGTTTTCGGTCAAGCTAGATTTCGAAGTTTGGCTGGTAAATTCGGCTTCAAGCATGACGTTGACTAGCTGTGTTACGAATTTCCGCGGTTTAGATCAAGATACTAAAGAACTCATTTAGCTTACGTCAAGGAGTTCGCTAGCGAACAAATCACTGCAATGCGGACAGGGAAGTTTCCGTTTTGGACAAGAGAATAGAATATGCTGCGCCATGTTTTGACGGGCACTTCTCGTGAAGCACTGATTGGGACATTCAATGACATCAAAAGGGCATTCCTCCAAATGGTCCTGTATGCAACACGATGTGTCAAATTTCAGACTTATTTGTCACTTACTCGATCCAACGGACAATGAACATTCCGGTTCAAAGGGGTGCAATGACTGTAAAGGGATAATGGTCCACGCGACTTACCGGAAGGGCTTTCAACTGACCGGTCCAGTGGCAGCCTTGCTTGTGCGAAGGACATTTTAGCTGCAATTTCGACACGGCGTCATCCGTGGCTGGGTCGGGATAAATCTGTGGAATTGGAAAATATTATTCGCTACAGTGGCTACCGGGCAAGTAGGTAATCTGGGAAGTGTCCAGCTGATTAAGCAGAGAAGGGCTCACGAGCGTATTATCGATAATACGAGAGCACACTTGTCACTTCCGCACTTCATCACTTTTCACACTGCTTAGCATATTGATGGACCGTATTTACGACCTGGGCCTAATAAGTTGTGCAAATAGATCGATATCTGCGTCGTCCGCTTTTAAAATTGTCAAAGTGTTTGAGGACTTTGGAATTTTTCAGGCACTTGGACGAAGAATGTTGGAAAACGGCTCATTAAGCAGGAAATGCGGACCAAAAATTTGCGGCAATTAGGTTGTCAAAAACTGAAAGTATGGATTAATGAGACACTTGACTTACTTTCGCGTAATCCAGTGAGCGCTTATCTTCCGGACAGACGAAGCTTCCCGCACTGTAACAAAGGATGCCCCATGCAGAATAACGATTCATAGAAAATCTCCAAAGCCCAAAACCTTCTCCAATTCGTAGCTGTGCTTGAAGCTCTATCGAAGTAGTGAGGTTTTTTCTATTGCTACATAAGACCAGCACAAATCATAAACTGGATGAAACTCATCATTACTTTTTGCGCAAAACGGATTTAGAGTTTAAAATGCCGGGCGTAAGACCGGAAATGTTGATTATTATGCTGGCGCTTTTCACACTCTTTGTGCGTGCAAAAGAATAGTGGACAGACACGTGCGCTCATCACCCAACGTAGCACACGCACTGTGCGAATCACTTTTGCCCGCTTTTACAGTCACGCAGAAACACGCTAATTCCTCAATAGCCCATGTCCGCAATCCGGTTAACGACTCCATTTTCAAAAGACGCGTCTCTTAGCTGGCTATAGAGCGGTACAAATGCGTGCAGAGATATGGACATTGTATGAACGCCCGTCCACAGTCTACGTAAACAAGATGCCCGAACTCCATGATCCCAGAGCTTAGGTACACAGGAGTCTTATAAACTCTACCATCTTTAATTATCATCTGATACCACCGAAAATCGGCTTCGAAACCTCTGGTTGGTGACGGAGGCTCGAACCTTGCTCTTCGGAGTACCCCAACCCGGTTTTGAAATTAACTCCGCTACTCCTTTTGTCTCTCTGACAACACTCTTGGAGTGCTGTACCTGTTCTGCCATAACTGAACACTACAGCGTGTGCGTCGGTGGACTTTTATGGCGGTGAATCTACGAAGATATTTTGAAGTAGCAACAGGCATGAGTGGAGCTTGTTTGCGTAAGGCCAACCTGGCGGTAACACCTCACACCCAATATTTTCAGGCCGAGCGAAGCGAGTCCCTTTTAAGTCTGTCGAGATTTCAATGGACGATCAGATTGTTCGAGCTTTCAGATATCCCAACCTCTTTACTGAAAACAGGTGCGCAACTTGATCCGAGTAGCAAAAGTTTTTAATCGCAAAACTTGTGCTTCTTTGCTTCTACTCAGCCTTCTCAGTGGTCAGAACCACTAGCTAGTTATAGATAGAAAGGAAAAACAGGAAATAGAAGTCGAAGCGACACTGAAGTCCGACTAAACAGCACAACTACTCGTCTTCACAGTAAAGGAACAAGTCGGCTTGTGGTCAGTCAGCTGTCAAATGCGGTAATATCACCACTTGAAAGCTGTCGGAGCATAAAGCACCAGCACATGATTAATCTTAGGTCTATAACGACGACTACCTGAAGTACAACTTCAGTCTACTTCAGGGAAAATGTCTTGGGAGTTTCGATAGATAGATAGATAGATAGATAGATATACAATTTGGATGGGCATTATTACGGCTGTTGAAGTGTTTTGGAACTGCTGCGCTGTCTAGTCCACGGGGTTTATGGTTCGGTCAGCAGGCCGACAATATTTCACGCCATCTAATCCAACAAGATCGACGGTCAACCCCGAAAAGTCATAATAGCCTGGTTATTACGTTATTATATGACAAAAACAACCGATGAAATATAGCTCTTCTGAACCCTGACTGTGTCACAATAAGCCCAATAAACCATCGATGGCAAATGACATGGCGCATAATCGGTGGCACTGAGATGCACACCAGGAATGTATTGTCCTAAAAGATGTTTCAGTAACCCCCAAAAAAATTTTCGCAGACCATGGATACCAAATTTGTTTGCAACTATCACATAGGCTATACTATCGTACCACTTCCTGGAAAGTCCGTGTAAAAAAACGGCAATCCAACCGGAGAAACTGCTGGTGCAAAAAGTCTGCTCCTACAGTATTAAAAAATTAGCGAGGTCAGGAGACATAGAAATAGTCATAACAGAAGTTTCGTTTCTTGATTGTGGTACCAAGTTATTCGGAAATGGAGAGCTACTCTGTATTGGAAAATTCAGGTTGTACCTGAAGTAGTTGTGGATGCACGTCTCGCAATATTTATGTCCACAAGAGCTGAGCAAGACCGTTTCACGACAAGGCAGTAGGCAAATGAGGCACTTCAGATGCTTGGGAACTGTGGTCAAGTAATCGCCTTTGTGTCCAGGCATTCTTGACGGGAAACAACTACCACAGTTTCCCCTTTCGTAGTCCTCCAGAACAGGATGAGTAAGTGGACGCGTTCATGCAACTGTACTTGTCCCAAATGTCAAAATACTGCCGGACAAGGAAGAATGGCAGAAAAAGCAGTGGCAGACGCAAATTCAAACGAGCTAGGATGAAACTAGATTAAATAATGATATCTCAGCAAAGGCGACCATGCAGATTGATGAAACGCTCAAAGCTGCTCTGCGCTTTGCCCCAATTACTCTTCCCGCCGCATTCTTCGGATTAAACGATTTGTACAGGAGGCTGGACGATCGAACTGGATTAATGCTTGATGAGTTTAAAAGACTGATGGAAAGGAAGGCACTTTCTCTCATGCGAGCCAAACAAGCACGGATACGAGTGGATGTCTTGTACGTAGCGGAAAAGCCTGAAATTAAGCGGCATCACAGTAAGAGCTCCTTTCAGTCAACAGAACATGTCCGTTTGGGGCGTGAAGTGGGCTGGTTTCCGTTGATGTCGACCGACGGTGCTGCCACCCGCACTGGTCTTCTGACGATCGGTACTCGTACCTGCGATCGTTGTTCCTCAGCAGCCCGGCATCAAAAATGGGCGGAATTTTCTCATCGCTACCATCGCTCCTCGAAAATATCCGAAGTAGTTCTTCGAGATGCCAACTCAGGGTTCCTTAGCTAACGTTTTTGCCGGCAGTCAACGCCATCGCACGCTTTTACAGCATCCGAACAGGGAAAACAGGAATCTGATGCGACGATTCTCTATCAAGGAAGTCAACAGAGAAATAGCTCGTGCTAACAAGCTTTTTCCCACTACCCCATCTGGATTTCTGGCGCAATAGTATGTACAAAAACTTTCAGAAATTTTGAAAAAGGCCCGCCAGTTCCTGGTTTCACAACTCTCTAACTTAGGTCAAAACAAAATTTTAGAAACTACAAGAGGCTACGCGGCTCTCTGCGGTGAAAGCCCATTGCCACCTAACAAATTTCTAGACGTCTCTACATCTCCATCACTTCTTCTTTGGTGTATAGTAATGCTGGCAGGTGACTGTGACGGTGACCTTGCCCAAGCAGTCCACCGATGGGTCTTCCCGAACTCCTCACCCTCTTCGAGCGTTTCAGGCAATGGCTGATTAACCGTTTCGGGCAATATCATACTGACGACTCCACCGACAATCGACAACAAGCCAAAGATCAACAAGGGCAGATAAAACAATTTATGGGCAAAGTAGGCAATCAGCGGGCTGAAACAAAGTCCAACAGCCGATATGGTCTGGCTTAGCGACGCACCGGCACCGCGCACCACCGTAGGGAAGAGTTCGGTGGCAAACAAGTCTGTCACGAAGTACGAGCAGGTAATGCAAAACTTTGATATGAGGAATGTGACTTTGACGAGGTGGTCGTTGTTCTCGGGTACCACGGAACAAAGGATACAGAAAGCTCCACCGAGGACCATGGAGAGCAGGAGGACAGGTCGCCGTCCAAAACGGTTGAGCGTGAGGTAGAGGACGAGGTAGGAGGGCAACTCGACGAGGGACGCAAGGAGGAAGCTGATGTGTTCTTCGCTGCCCAGATGGGGAACGAAAAAGTTGAGGCCGTTGTAGACGGAGTATACACAGAATGTGTCAAAGATGATAACGATGGTCTTTTTCCGCAAATTCGGCGTTCGAAAGAGATCAAATGCGTCGTACTGCCTACAAGCCACACATTGACAGTCAACAACCTCCAGTAACCAGAAATCGTAGAAAAAAGTCAAGTAGATATGCCGAATAAATTTTCCAACCAGACTGACATTGTGCGGCACGATAAGCCAAACAAGGCGTCAAGACTTCATCCAAACTTTTTGTCAGTTTCGCTAAAATAATTTTACGGTCGGCATCCCTTACTTGTGATCAGCTGCAAGTGCTTTGGCCGCTTTGTACTTCGCGAACATTTCCTCGATATAGTTTTCCCGCAATTTGACTCCATTGACTTTGGCTATCCTCCTCACGATATCCATAGTTTCATCGAACTTTCCTTGTGACAGGAGCCATCGCGGGGATTCGGGCAAAAACCACCAGTATCCGAGAAAGACCACAAATGGTAGCGTCACTGCCAGCTGCAACTGGACCCAGTCTCGAATGAGCCAGGCTACTCCAGCCAAGCTAATGACGCCCAGCGTCAAAGCCAAGGACATCGTAGTGCCCACCGGTGCCCGCTTTGATGGACCAATCAGTTCCATACACAGAATGAAGGGGATAATCCATGACGGAATCAGCGTCAGTCCGTTGAAAAACCTGAAAGACCTAACACTCAATCCTGAAGGAATACGTGGTTAGGGTTCAAGACGGTACCGGAAGAAACAGAAAGTCCAGAATTCCGGGGCAGCTGCCGTTGCGAGACCACTAGCGATCTGAATAGCTAGAACGAGGAAGAAGGTTTTCTTCCGACCAATACGATCAATGAGGTATCCGAAGATGAGGGAACCGACAAGGGTTCCCACGGTGTTGATGAAGAGGGATAGGGTGGGGAAAAAGTCTTTGTCGCAGACCAGGTCCCAGTCTGTGGCGATCGTGGACCTGTAGACTGATCGGTCGTACTCCCAACCATGCTGACATGGGATGGTGGGGGTGGAACGAGGAACGGTGAGGTTCGTCACCAAATCGAGAAATTGATCGGGATCGACGTCGAACATGCGGCACTGGCTATGTCGAGTAGCGTTTCCGGCACCCTCTTGGGGCAGAAAGTACTTTTTGGCATCGTTTTCGGTAAAGTTTTGACAGAGAGATGGAGGGAGACGACACCAGTAATCTTCCGGGACCCCGACGGAGAATATCTGCAGAAAAACAGCCGACTTGAATCCCTTGATTGATCGTACAACATCAAAAGATATTTTGTGCTCGCGCTTGCATGCCAATTGGCGGTTGATCTTCACTCCAATCACAAAATATTGAAGAAACTCAAAAACGGTTACGAAATGACACGAATTCCGAGTTTCGAAATGACAGTCCATCAAACAGTGCTCGTCAAGGCTTCAGAAGGAACCAGTTTTATCGGTTGTAAAACTAATCGTGGACAATTGAGCGGTTGAATTTAGTTTTATCCAGGCTCGATGAGTGATGTACTTACTTGTGAAAAGCCATGAAAGCCACCCGGTATCAGAGAAGGCAGAATAACAATGATCAGCAACAGCTGTTGGTAACGTCCAAATTCGCCAATATCCTAAAGCAAAGAATATCCTGCGGGATGAGGAATACATCTAGATCTGCTTTTCGGTAGACCCACTTTAACTTACCTGCAAAATGTCATCGAAATCCATCCGGTTCACTACTTAGGACGGTCGGAAAAAAGAGTGTAAAGCGTTAGCGTGTATACAAATCACCGCAGATCAGACTTTCTTTCTTTTACAGCGACTTGATGCTCTAATTTTCCTTTTCACTGTACCTGATTCATGCATGGTATAAATTTTACGGACAAACGGATGACTCAAACTGTGTTGTACTGTGGTACGAAAGCGTTTGCAGGGTTGTCCTGCCCGAAGCATCTGGCTTTTCTTGCACGAAACTAGTAAATCAGTGCGAAACTGCGAAATCGGTAAACTGTCTTTGTACTTTGCTCACTTCCTAATCAAAGCTACGCTGAATTTGCCTATCGCACCAAAGAGTGGGCAACCCCGATTTGGGACAGATAAGTTTTGAAAGTCACATGTCCACCGCTTCTCAAGCCATCACATGGAAGACCACAAAGGAAATCCAACGTTTTTCTACCGCATCTTTTGGAAATACAAACCTACTCAGCCTTACGATCAGACAAGTTTTTGGCTATAACTCGGTAGCTGCAGACAGCCATTCCAGAAAATTCAGGAGCAGCATGGCCTCACGTGAAGAGGTGGCGCCACCACGAGAAAAATGAAGCGCTTTGCAAGACAATAAGCGAGGTAATAACTGGAGTGTTTCGACACTACAGTACAAGGTAAATCGGCAGCTGGCTACGTTCTCTTGAAATCTTTCATAAATTTATAGCTGAATCTGTAACCTCAGATGTATCAGGGGAAAAAAAATCGTAGACTCATTGTTTCTATTTGGTTGATAACGAAAACAATTAATCTATCTGGACGAATCATGATCGGTCATAAAACCTCTCCCATTGTTCAACCGAGTAACTGACAATCTTTTGGTATTTGCAGGTTGCGGAAACGTTCGGAAATGCTCATGTTGATCAAACACTAGGTCTTCATCCTCCTTCTCGATATTCAGTGCACCAAAGACTTCTGTCTTCTCGCCGGCAGCCAGCATCCTCACTTTGGCCAGTTCTTTCGCTGTCTCCCTCAGTTCATCCTTCAGTCTCAGATCATCCATCACAGACATTGCCTTTCCAAATTCCTCACCCTCCTGCAGGGTCTCCGGCAACTTCTGATGCCAAGTCTCCGGCAAAAACAATGCGCAAAAGCCCCCAAGTATGGCGAAGACCCCGAAGATGGCCAAGGGTAGTGTCATGTAGTCCTTACCCAGATGGATGATCAGGGGGGCAAGACACACTCCCAACGTCGCAATGGTTGCACTGGTCCCCAGTCCGATCCCACGCACAACCGTCGGGTACAGTTCGCCGGCATGAATTGACAGTACGAAGAAGGACCCGGAGATCGCGAATTTCCCAAGAAGGTACATCGACAAAATTATGTTCGTACTATAGGTGGGTAACAGCACCGTCACGACACAAAGCATCCCTCCGACAAGCATTAGACAACACAACGGTAGTCTTCTTCCTAAGGCCTCCGTCAGGGACCAAACAAGTGGGTAGGCAGGAATCTCGATCAACATGGAGAGGAAGTATTTTAGGTAGATTGTTCCACTGCCTAACGTCGGTGCGTAGTAACTCAAGCCCATGTACACAGAGATATTGCTGAACCAGATCAATGTAATGAGGAGAGTTTTTCTTCGCATATTCGGCAGCCGGAAGAGATCGGCGATTCCGTACGATGGAGTTTCCCTCCTGTTATGATGGTCGAGTATCAAGTCCATGTTACTCATTGTGTTCGAACCTAAGAACCGTCCATTGACTCTGGCGGCATATTGCAAGAAACTCTTGATCTCGACACTGCGGTTATTTGCCAGCAGCCAACGCGGACTCTCCGGGACGAAGTGCCACAAGAAGAGTAGGACGGTTTCCGGTAGAGCGACTGCGAGGGATAGAGGGCGCCAGTGAGGAAGAAGGTAGGCCAGTCCAGCCAGTAAAATGGTTCCAATACTGTAGAAGGCAGTGGTCATTATGCCCACCCGAGTTCGTTTTTCCGGCCGGACTAGCTCAATAGCGAAGATCATGGGAATGCGGAGCGCTGAAGGTATGGTAAATCCCACAAAGAAGCGAGCCACACACCAAAGAGCGAAGGTCGGCGCGAGTCCGCTGAGTGTACCAAAGATTATCTGGACGGCTAAGCAGGCGAACATGGCTGGCTTGCGACCCAGGTAGTCAGACATGGCTCCGAAGCACATTAAACCTGTCACACTACCCAGCGTAAAGATGAACAAGGCCAAGGTTGAGTAGGTGTCCCGAGTGCAGACAAGATCCCATTCGACGATGGTCGAGTGGATCGAGGCTTCGTAGGTCCAGCCGTGCTGACAGGGGATGATTTGATTGGGATCATTGTCGGACATCAGGAAAACGTTGAGGGTGGTAGGATTGAGGGAATGATAAGAAGAGTAGTTGCGGGCGTACATGTGACAGCGACTGAAGTCGTGGGGAAGGTCGAGGGAGTCCTCGTCTTTCGGAGATGCGTTGAGACGGGGTATGGCAAGTAAAAGCATGGTGCTCTTGTTCAAAGTGGAAAGCGGAGAGACGGTACACCAGTAGTCCTGCGGTGGCGCCGAAAGGAAAAGCTGCGAAGACAACTCAATTTGGTCAGCTAACGGTCCGTTGCAAATTAACACTCTGCGTACGACCGTCCTCTTTGTGTATACAATCACTCAGTTTTATTCACCTCCCAGTGTTAGCTTTTGGTCTTTCGGGTCTGGGTCTTTTTGTTTGCATGTACCTTAGTCTTCTCACCAAAGCAACACTAATGACCAGCGGTCAGCAAAACCCCAGCACGCTGGAAATCTTTTCTACGGTTTCGGGTGGTTTTGGTGAAATTTGGTGTTTCGTCTCTTCGCGCGAGACACGTGCACGGTATTCCCTTAGAAAAAAAACTGGAGCACTGGGGACAGTCTTATCTATCGAAGCCGAGCCTGGGATAAAGTTTGTATTCATCAGTGCGGTCAGAAGAAAATCAAGACGACCAGTTCTCCCTTTTGAGATTTGGGGCTCATGGCCTGCCAATTATCCGAATTTTGAAATTACGAAAATTGTCTATTGGTTGGACCAGCCTCCGCAACACGGTACCAGCCAATAAAATTCCTGTATACACAAAGAGGAGGGTAGTATTCTGCAAACATGAAAACGATCGTGCTGAAAGTGTTAAGTACTAAATAACGGAGGTTTAGCCGTCATACCGTACCTGGATGAATGCATGGAGTCCGGAGAAAATACACATGGGTAGACAGAAGCAAAATAGAACGAGAAGCTGGTATCGTGAGTAGTCCCCAACGTCCAGCAGGATATCGTCAAACTCCATTTTTCTGGATTCTGTAAATTTTGCGTTAGAGAGAAACCTTAGAGCTACGAAGAGAAGTGTCCGGCACTGATCCGTCAGGGTAATCGATACCTGCGCTTCTTCAGATCTCCCAGACGAACTACAAAAAGACTATCACGAGCTACAGGCAATTTGCAGGATATCGCGGGTTTTACGCTTAACAGCATCCACCATACTTTGGGTCTTGCAATATCTTGTGCTGGTTATCCGTCTGTGAAAGTACATGTCGTATACTATGAAGTGTTGACGAATATATTCGTGTTATGGTCTTGATAATTCGTGCTCGTGAAGTTTGTGCTGAGTTTTGAAACTACTGATCTGCCAGTACCGAGAATCGTGGCCAGTTATTGTGCTTCTCTCAGAATCTTATCTGGGTTCGCTGTGCGAAGAAGAAGGGGATGTAGGCCAACCTTCGATACCGGCGTTTAGTCTACCGATTACGTAACATATCGCGACTCTATATTCGAATTCGCATTCCGAAGTCTGGTCACCAGTGTTGGGAATAAACCGGACCATCCCATCAAGTTCCAAATCGGGGAGTCACAGACTTGTGCATGGTTTAACGTTCCTCGATTTTGTTCGTCGCAAATATACTAAAGTTCGGTGCAGTTTGGAGACAGGTTTGCTCGGCTACGTGTTCTGGAAGTAGAAATTTCCAGTCCCTAATTAGATCCGACAGAGTCACCGAAGCTCCACGCTGCGATCAGCACGAATCAAATTGTGATGGATGGTGCATTGGTTTGCTAAGCTAGCCTGCAATTGCTCTGCCGACAGGAATTTGCAGCAGCAGACGATTTCAACGGAAGCGAAGTCAGTGCGGCGACCCATTAACATGCGTGGCGGAGTGCCTCGAGAAGAAAGCATTAACGTCTCTGCTTGTACAGTACTTGATGAAATTGCCAGTTTGAGTCGAAGGACCCAGAGAACCCAGAAGCCAACCAACTGTCTCACACCACCAGTGCGCGTAGCGAACCTCATTTCCGACGACGCATTCTTTCCTTCTCTCGTTTCTACCAGTCGAATATTGTTAGTACAGTATCTGCGATCAGTGATCTATATCAAAACCGCGTACAAAAATATACAGTCTGCTTTTTTCTCTCCGACAAAGAAGTCGCCCAGTTTGACTTCCTTATTGCTTGTGTACAAACTCGACTTTGCGGAACAACTGGTTTTCGGAAGGAATAACGTGCAAATTTGTTTACTCGTCAGTTTGTAGTTATGAAAGAGTCCACAGAACAACGGATTATTATCCTCACGTGTGATGCTGATCGGTTATGAAGCAGGGAAATCTTTTCGGGCCCATGGCTTTGAACAGCGAGAGTTCTATCTCCGTAACTCCGTTATAGAGTTTCTGGAAATTCTCCATTTTCTGAATAAATCTTCGATTGGCTCATTTCGACTACTTTGTTCAGCCTCTTTACCGGCTGAATGCACGCAGTGCAAATTTTCGTCGACCAAGCAGTCTTCTAGTTGTTCACCGTTCGAGTGCATCTAATCAAGTCAAACGGCGACGGAACCGCCGTTTTTAGGTGCGTGTCGTCATGTTGTGATGCTCACTGCACACCTGCGCTCGACACCTGTTCCTTCATTCGCCAAATTCGCCAAAAACTGAGAAATTCCAGCAAGTCTACTCCGTTATATGAAACTAAATTAATTTTCCCTTGCGACCGACTCGGATCACTGAGCTCAAAGGTTACACCGAATCGAGCCGGGAGCTGGCTCAGCGAATACGATACCTTAATTATTGCTTCACGCTCATAGCCGGCTCATCCACCCTTCGCCCCTGGGCGATTCGATTCCACCGGGATTCGGTGCACTTTATAGCCTGACTAATCCTTGTTCAATATGCAAGAGTCAGCCAGTACATCCTCACTTCAATTTGCCCGCCCTTCACGTCCTCCTCGTTTTGATAAACTTTTCGAGCGCGTGGGAAGCATGGACCAAGCAAGCCCTCCCGTTGGAGGTTCCAGCTCCGGAGGACAACGGAATAATTCACTGACGGCCATGAGTCGAAAGATGTCCATTTCCGGAGAGGGAGATGCCACCATCGTGCCTGTAAAACGTAGTAAGTACCAAGAAAACTAGCAGATTATTTGTTTGCTTAACGCGTAGCTACCTCAGCTCAACGAATAATAAGGGGACTAACTTGTACTGAATGTGGCGGTGAAACCTGTTTTATGATGCACTTGAGGACAAATGAACGAGCAGATAACATCGATGAGTCGCTTGTTGTCATTGTAGCGCACAGGGTAGGCATGTGTGTACCGTGGGTTGCGCTGCTTGACCGGGGATGCAGTGCAAAATATGAATGCAGTGCAACTGAAATGTGGGCTGTGTATTGTACATACTTGATTGGTCTATCGAAACGCTTGAATTTATGATTGTGGAAGTATTGCGGTGAAATGAGCCCAATCAAGAGAGGTGGTATGGAATTTCTTACGCGAGGTGTAGGTTTATCAACTCTGTTGATTGTTGATTCGCGCGGTTTGCTGGTGCCAAAATTAGCAGCTGATTTGGCACTGACGCCATTCCTGTTCTGCAGTGGTCTGCTCTAATTAATCCTTGATGTTTTTCTCGTTATAGCTATTCTCGGACGACCTGCTCGCGTCTTTTGGGATCTGGAAAACTGCAACGTGGGCGGCCGTGATTACTTTGCTGATATTCTCAAGTCCATTCAAGCTCGCGTCGAAGCGGATACTGGCGAAGACACCTTCGAAATCTACGCTGCCTATGATCACGCCTCGCATATTCCAGCCGATGTCTATCAGGAATTGCTGGCATACGATGTAAGTCCTCTTAGGATGAATAAACATCACGGGGGATGGTTTGAATCGTTTATGTTGATGGCGGCAGAGAAATCGATCGATACCCGATAGTAATACCTTGTGGACATAAACTTCTACCCACACCTTCATATCCGTTTTATGTTCTCCTTCTGTCTTTGTACCTACAGGTGAACTTTAACTTGATCGACAGACATCAACCGGGCAAATTTGGCGGCACGGCGCTCGACGATGATTTATACGAGCAGATCGAGAGGTTCTTGTCAACTCAAAGCCAAAGGACTCATTTATTCCCCTATGTCCTCCTTATTGCTGGTTAGTCCACTTCTTTTGTCATTTAAATTTCCGTTTCCCTCATTTCCGACCCTGTATTTGTCGGCAGCTTAGCGGGCTTCTCAGCCAGTGAATCGATTTTCCGTAATGGTCCTTTCACGGCATTTTCAGTTCTAATCAACTTCCCTATTGAATGGTCTTGACAATACTAAAGCCGCTCTGGGTAATTGATTTTACTCCCGGCTCAGCTGCAAGCAATGAAGCCGAAAATTTTCCTCCATGTAGATAACGTTCGGGACATGGGCTTACAAACATGGGCGCACTCTTTCAGCCTGCAACAGTGGAAGTGTGCGCTACTTTGGAAATCAAACAATCGATCGGATTGTTTCGCCAAGTGGCCCACTCTTCCAGCCAATAGCAATGGACGCGTGCGCCACTCTGGAAGATAATCTTTGTCGAGTTTGTTTGGCGATGTCCCGTTTCATTGACTGAGAACTTTCATGGTGGTAATCTTTTAGATGATTTTATGAAGAAAGGAGTTTTTCCCCGGAACTCAATGAGTGAGAAAAAATACTCCAGAGAGATCTTGTTACCGGATCTTTTTTCGGATAAAGCAAATTGAATTTGATTTGGGTTTTTCCCTTGCAGGCAGTATCAAGTTGATGGACAAGATGCTACAGCACGAAAAAGGAGCCAAGATTGTGTATGCCGTCCGCAAGGAGAAGGAAGCAGGCTTCCACGCTTCCCTCGGGAACCGCATCGTTTACGAGTACAGCATGACAAAAGGCATACAAAATCGCCTGAGCGGAATGTAAAGCCTGAATTTTTCTCGTCTCCCAAAAGCCCTATTGTAATACAGTTTCATGTTCCAGTCGTTTTTTGCTGGTCAAGTCTTGAAGTGCGTTGGTAAGCGGTGGAGTTGTGTATTCGGTGTCAGATTTCAGTTCCTTTATCCTAGACAAATAAATTTGTTGGACAGTCTGTGTTCTGCTCTTTTTTGTTAGCCTTGTTCTTAATCTAGTATCCGATGACAAATATTCGTCTGTGAAATCTGGAGTGCAAAAAAGAATATTTCGTGCAGCAAAAGTCCGTAAAGAATGGATCCAAAATTCAGCAGAGCAATGAGTACCAAAAACTAATCAGGAAGAAATGTGGCAGAAACGCTTGACAGTCAGGAACGGCGAAAGAAAAGTCTGTCATGATAAAGAAAGGAAAAAAAGGAAAAACGGGTCGATTTTTCGGGTGGGTATCATCGAGTCTTCGGAGAGCTCTTCAAATGAGATGATCCTCCTTCACGCTTAGAAAGACTTTGGACCGACGATGATATTTGCGTATGCCATCCGGCGTCTTGAAGTATGCGTCACTATCAGAAGATGAAGATTATGTCAAAAGAAAGTCATCAATTATTTCATGCCGCTTAGACATGCAAGACAAGTTCTCCCCGGGGAGGCGAACACGACAGTCCTAGCCATACGCACATCAGCTTCTCGTCAACATCAGTGTTGAGCGGCTCAGCGAGCTTCGCAAAGACTTCCTGGTTTCCTGTGGAGAGGTCCGAGACATCCGACACATTTTCGTCTTGGCTGTCGTGAGTTGTTTTCACGCCAAAGTTTTCCCTGCAAGAAACGCACACAAACATCAACACCCTCTTCAGAGGAAAAAAATACAGCGTGCAAAGAGGAACAAATGTATATTTTTTCTATGAGTACTGTGGTGTCTGGTTGAAGGTTGTTCGAGTGAATGTTGAACTAACAGATGGCAGGACGAAAAACTACTTGAGCGCGAAGTACGCCTACTTGGGTCGCTCTGCGCCATCTGAAGTGGGCTGGACTGAATGAACGTACTTGAGCTGGTGTTGACCCGCTTTTCTTTTTATCACAAGTTGCTGAAGGTTCTCCATTCCGAAAGGCGAGTCGAACTTTATAGGGGTAGCCGGCTCGATCTTCTCAAGGATGAAGCGAGGAGGCGTCTGAAAGGGAGATGGTCTTTCGGTGATAAGGTCGTACTCCTTTGCCTTCTTCTTCCTGCGAAATGAATCCCGAACTTTCTGCAACGAAAGTCCATAGAAAATTCAATCAACTTGATAGGCACGACAGATATCTCACATCACAGAAGAATTGGGTACTAGAACGTAAAGCTCGAATAATAAACTAATTATATGAGAACCATACGGTTTAAGTCTAAGGCAGAAACGGGGAATTTCGCCATACTACCCGCCATCTACACGATTGGCTGCGCAAGTCGATTTAAGAAACCGTGTGGAAACGACATAACCTCCCCAGATCACCTGGCGCAGTAGTGCGCTGGTCCCAAAGGGCTTTTCATGGGCGTAAGCAAACCCGGAAAATAGTTTCCGGCAGACTGGTTTTAAATCCTGATCCAGCTTGTTTTGGTTATTTTCTACAAATATGGCCAGAATTCACATACCTGAACGAATCCGAAGTTGTAGGTATCCAACGTCGACGTTGTGATAGTGGTTTCCAAGACGGTCCTGTATTTCACAGGGGTAACGGTGTGCAAGCTCTGCTCCTCATCCTGAGTCCCATACGGTATTGCTTCCGTCGTCGTTCGACCAATCAAGCGCATAAGCTTGTCTTTCACCATCTTCCTCGCAGTTTATCAGAATCTGCCAAAACGAAAAGCAACATCGTATTCAATTACCTGCGACGACGATTAATGTACCAACAGCGACTCACCTTTCGATCTTTCAACGTCAGACTTCGACCAGAGGTGAGCAACGATAAAGTCAGCAAAAAAATGAATGGTAATGCATTCGGCAGCGAATGAATTCTCACAAGGTAAAGAAGCGATTTGTCGTCAACGCCTCGATCTCGCCCCCGCTAACAGAGAGATATTTAGCTCCTTGGCTAATTTACACACTAGCCAATCTCAAGCTCAAGAGCGGTCAACATGCAATAACATAAAGCTATAATTTACGGTTTATAGTGGCGTTGATCTGGTTTCGGTGGAATGACAGATATCAAGAGTTGAACAAGCACGAAAATGCAGTTGTAACGGTCGATCTGTTCGATCTGATCGTTCCGATATCAGCGAGAGCATTCTGTCCAGCCTGACGCCAGGCACTGGTACTGGCAGGGCGCAGACAGCTTTGCCTGTGCCATGCTGTCTCTCTTGTTTGCCAGCCGTTCCAGCCCATCTACAGACATACACCGAAAGTTCCGAAACCTCACACAAAGGATTCCTCTTCGCAATAAGTGTCTTGTTAACTGGGCCGAGCTTTCATCACCCAGAAATGCCATAAAACGGCAAGCATTGTCGGGGACTTTAACCGATGGAAAATGTGGAAGATCCACGGCTGACCTGGCTGGTGCAGAAAAATGGACAATGGGCACTTTGACAATAGAAAATCCTGCGGCAGGGCAGCTAGTACTGATTTGCAAGCACTGCGCAAAGCGGCTAAGGCCTTTGTACCTTGATTGAATGATTTGATGTATCTAGGTGTGATGCACAGATTGGGTTGGACAGCGTTTGACCAGTGTGATGTCACTGCGAAGCTGTGACGCCAGAACTGATGTTGATTGTTGATTGTGAGTCCAGTTCGGTGAAGTCATGTGTGATTCGAAGGGAATTTTATTTTTGGTACGTACTTGTTTCCCTGAGTTCCTAGTTCCGCTTTCTTGTTTTCAGACGGAGCAGCTCGAAACTAAAGTTTCGCCATGAGAAGAACGGACTGGGGATGGCAAGGACGAACGAAGAAGCTGCGTCTGCGTGCTGCCCACCTGTTGCAGAACATGTCCGTTGCTTCGGATGTCGCCTTCGTCTTTCCAACCGAAAATGGGACCGAGCAAGAGCTTCATGCTCACAAGTAAGAATGACATCACTTCACAACGCTACTCCTCTTTTGTGGGATGGGATCCGACGAAACAAACATTATGCCTGCTGACCACCGCCTGTAATGTCTCCCGTCTTCTTTTGCAGGATTTTCCTGGCAATCGGAAGTGAAGTGTTCCAGGCCATGATTTACGGACCCGTTGCACATATGGACAACGTACAGATATCCATCCCGAACTACAGTAAAGACTTTCGAACTACAGTAAAGAAGTCTTTACTGTGCTCGTCACTTTCTTGTATACGGATCGAGCTGAAGGATTATGTATAGAGAACGCCGTGGACGTTTTTGGAGTGTGCTCAGCAATACGGCGTTCCGGAACTTGCAGCTTTCTGCAGGTCGTTTGTGTGCAAGAATCTTCCGGACTACCTTGATATGGTACTGCCACTGTTAGTCAAGGTAAGGGTGCGGCGTTAGTGAAGACAAGCGCAGTGTTCGAAATCGATGTACGGCGGTTGACAACGGAAACCGTCTTGTTTGTTATAGACACGTGAGTTAGATGAACCGGAAATAGAACAGCTTGCGACGGGATTACTCAACTTCGAAGCTCTTAATATCCTGTCGGGACTTAGCATTGTCTACGTCGAACAGGACCTTCTGGAAGAGGTTGTGCAGAGATCCCAGGTAAATCTTGGGAAAGCGAGCGAGATTGAATTATAATGAGCTGCTTACGTAAACGAGTACGTATTGAATGCTGTTCGTGTGATTTCTGGTAGAATCGCACAGTTCAGATTTTCCGATGTTTGCCATGACATTGATAGAGGCCCGTTCAAGCAAACTTTTCCACCACTCTTTCAAAACATTGGTTCTCTCCCAATAACGACTTCTGAGAGCTGTTCCTAATTTTGCCTGACAGCCCCAACTTTCCCTTTTCAGACAAGTACCAGACATCCCAAATCGAACTACCGCAGTCGAAATACCGATCACAGAAGCTCAAGGCTCGACGGGAGCAGTCCTGTAGAGACCCTTGTTTTCCCGCTGTTTTTCCAACGGTCCCAAAACAGACTTTTGCTTCGAAAAATTTTGTTTCAGACAACGAAAAGAATTCGTTGATGCAGAACGATAGCGCATCTGATCTAGTATCGGACACGCTAGAGTTTTCGTGAAATGAGTCACGCCCGATTTCTGTGGACTGGAATTCAGGAAAAAAGCTGAACGACGACCCTCACCCAAATAATTTCTTCTCGGCAATCAATGGTACTTTCAAAGGATTCGTTTCTGGTTGATTCTAGTAGCTTATTGACAGGGCTTTCACCCGTAGCCTAAAAGTTGGGGCTGAAACTCTCATCGTGAATTGTCCGACAAGTTCGAAAAGTCAGTGGTGACAACTTTGCTTGAACGGGCTTGTAAAATTCGTCCTGATCCGTGGCTGTTTTAACAGATGGGCGCAGCCTTGCGAAACTTGTACAGTTGAGCTAACCTAACTGACGCTAACTTTCTTGTATCAAATAAAACGTGCAATTACGACGAAATTTGAAATGCCGTGCGCATGTTGCCGTAACGCAGGACAAACTCCGACCGTACCGCGGACATTGAGTTAAAGAACAGAGAGTGCATCAAAAAAAATTTCGGGTGTCTGAATCACGCCACGATGGACGACTCTTGCTGCCTGCAAGAACGCCCTGCTCGTGGTCCCGAAGGTAGGTTCAGTCCACGGCGTGCGTTACTGTCAGAAGCAATAGAATTCCATATGAAAGCTTGTTCCACATGCGATAGCTCTAACTCATCCTCGTTCCTCATCGATATGACTTCTGGCCTCGGAATGCTTCTTCTGAAAACGGGTCGAAACTCTGGTCTGTACAGATCCTGGAAACCGCGAGCGTCTATTCGGTTCTGGTCAAGTCGATGGTACACTGTCGCGGACCGGTTCGAGTCTGGCCGCTCACTACGCAGTGCTTGCCGTGGCGCCGCTTGGACAGTGCTCGAATTTCTTGCAGGAACATCTTGCCGGGCATGAAGCTGTCGAAACATCGGTTCGATTTCAGCTGCTAGACTCGATGTCAAGCTTATCCCCTCGTTGGGCGTGGATATTTCCGTGCGAATGGTGTCGGTCTGGCTTTCGTCACTATCAGGCCATACGATCGTATCATCGTCACTGCTGCTGGAGCTCCTTCATTGAGAAATCAAATTATGACGTCAACTGATACAAAAGTCCTGGAAGTTTCAGGAGAAATACCTACGCGTCCTCATCGTCATCGTGGTCATCTTCGTCTGCTTCGTCCAGTAAGGTCAATCCCGTCACGCCGGTCAGACCTGATTGACCACCGACGCGAACTGTATTGAAGGTCCCACTTTGGCTGATGTCCGTGGCTCTCGATGGGACTGCCACCCGACGAATGTCCCGCATGGTTTCGCGAAGTCTGCGGACGAAGCGGCGAGTTTCCCTTCTGCTGCGGAAATCTTCGTACTCGGCGTCGTAACGTGGTTCGTCCGGCCGGAAATGTGGGGTTATCTTTTCATGTCGACGCAGATTGGTGACGCTTAAGGACTGCGTCAGTCTGAGTAGTCGGCGGAGCGACAGACGGGGATTGGGAAGGTCCTCGTACTCGGCGAACCTTCTTCTCTTCGGTATAGATGAGAACGATGAATGCTGGACTGCTAGCGGCGTTAGATATCCAACCGACGAAGAATTGTACGGAAAAAGCCAAACGTGCATGTCAATACTATGGATTGCGTTCTAATGAATGCGAAGCCGAAGCGCCCGTGCAAAATCGACAGAAAAGCAAAGCCATTGTTGTCATTGTGTGCCAACCAGCAAAAAGTATTACAAAGTAGCATTATGCGGAACGTCGAGCGATAGAATGATTTTTAATACTTACGCACATCGAGATGCTCCAATTTTTCGGCATATTTATTTTCCCTGTTATGCTTGTTCAGCCATCTCACGGCTTTCTTGATAACTCCTTTCGCCAGGATTTTCGTGGAAACCATGACACGAAACGTAACGGCGCTCTTCAAGTTTTCCGGCAGAAACCCAAGAAGAAACTCGGTGTGAATACGCTCCAAAGTTTTGACTTGGACAGCGCGCAGTACACCAGGTGTACACCTGTATCGTCGTGGTACATTGATCAAAACCAGGAAGACGCTTTTGGGTTGAAGGGACTGCGTGCAGTATCGCCTCAAGATGGCTTGTATTCGTGGAGCTAGGTCGTCCAGATTGTTGACAATGAGGAGGGTTGAAGTTGGAGTTTCCATCGGTGGTTTCTTCCGTGGCAGGCTGGGCGGAGAACAAAGGTTGGTGAGTCGGACGTGGTTAAACTTCCAAAAAGGCTGGTAAGCTTTCAGTAGAGCGGTCAGCATAAACTCGGAGAAGGAATGCGTGTCCCGACCGGAAACGTAAAGAACGTGAAGGGTCGAATGAGCGAAGATGGATTTGGTGCGAGTGAAGGATGATGGGGAAGGAAGAACAGCTGAACTTTGATCAAACTGCAAAGAAGAATGTTACGGCGGGAGCCTGAGATGTAACCTGCATACCTTAGATCGAAGAAGGTTTCTCCTAGTCGCGCGGACTTACATGCGGTTGATGGGAGACGGAAGTGATAAGTTGGGTAGCAGAATTACTCGATGGAAGTACGCGGTTACCACGCCATTTCGAACACGGCATCGGGGACTATCATGCGCAGGGATACGTATCATGAGGTTCAACGCATAATCATAGTTTAAAAAGCAATCGGTCTTCTTTTCGTCGTTAATAAAGGACGGTAGTGTGAACTTATTTTTGCGTGCGTACTGTAGTTGACCACAACGCTGGATGTTGGCCGTTGCTTTCTAGTAGCCATAACTACACGTGGGCGGTATCTTTGCAAGCTTTTACATCTTGCTTTGTCGCCACAACACCCTTTGGCTTGTGACATTCCGAAAATGCCGCGGTAAAAGAAAACTGCTTCCAGGCTAAGGTGCAGTATTACGTGATACACTGAAACTTTCTCGGTTGCCGAGTCGTACGACCGGGATCCGCGAACCCGGAAGCACGGTTCCAGCACATCAAGGACATATTGATGCAATGACAGCATTGCTGCCCCAAATTTGATTTATACTCGTCGCCACATTACGGCCTCTACGGATTTTTTCTGATGGACGCAATAAAGCAGACAAATTTTATGACGGGTAGGGGAGTCATCTTTGTTGTAAAATATACTCCTTGTCTTTGTTGCCATGAAGCTTCCGGACCAAATTAGTCTGTAGTTCCTTCCGCAAATTTTCAGCTGCGGTTGCTACAGTGGATTATCGTGCTGGATAACGTGCCCTCAAGATAACGTCCGACCGTCAGCATTGATGATCAAAGTCCAGCAATATGCTTCCCTCCGTCTCTTAGGCTTACGATTATGTGGTAACTTAAGAAACTCCATGCTCCCGGTTTTACAGAAATAAGACTCGACCTTTTTTGTCCATCTAGAATCTTTTGCTTAATAGATGTGCTGGCGCGAGTGATGTGGTACAGGGCTGTACATGCGAGTTGAAAACCGGTATTGCTTGGAGCAACCTCAGCATCGCTATCAGGCATCGATATCGACGTAATTGTACTGCGCGGAGTGTCGTGCCATATTTACGGTTGACCCATAAATCCAACGCACTTTATCCACAATAGAGATTTCACATCGCTACAACAGCCGTGAGATCTGTTTTTCGCCTGCCACTTCAATGTGATACACTACGAGCTACTAGTCGGAATTTTACAATGAATTTCACCTTCAGAATATTATTACTCTTATCTTTCCTCTGTTTATCTCGTTCATCCGCCTCGGAGAAGTCGCTATCTCTGGAAGACAGCTGCAGTGCGAAAGATGCCGAAGATGGTAAAGCAGGATGCGGCTGTGGCTCAAACGCGCTGAAGCGTGATCTTCCGGCTTCCAATCCGCATCCTCACGCGAAGCAAGCCAGCCTGGAAGACGATGAATCCATCGTGTCCGATGAGTCAGGACTTAATGATAAGTTATCCCAGCCGGAAGCCGCAAAAGATAAGGAGGATGTTATCAGAGGAATGAAGTTGATTCCCGGTGGCAAGTTTACCATGGGCACTGACGACCCACACTTTCCAGCCGATGGCGAAGGACCAGCTCGTCCAGTTATCGTTGACCAGTTTTACATGGATGAAACGGAAGTGCCCAACGCTGATTTCGCGCAGTTTGTGGAAGATACCGGATATAAAACTGACTCGGAAAAATACGGAAATTCGTTTGTGTTTTTCGGACAGATGACAGGTACGCTGACGGTTCCGCATCAGTAATGTAGAAAAACTGTCAGTTTAAATCATTTGGGCGAGTCAGCGCAAAAATAGCCTTTCAAATTTCGTCGTACATTATGATCGAATCAAGGTGTAACAGCTTTCAGGATTACATAACATTTTTTTTCTCCAGCGTGTGTAGAAAATTCTCTTCTAAATTCAGGAAACTGGGCAGAGAAATATCTGTTGTTTGTTTTTAGAAGCCCAGCAGGAGCCGGTGAAAGAGTCGGTGGCCGCCGCGCCCTGGTGGTACAACACACCCACTGCTTCATGGAAGTCACCAGAAGGCACCGAGTCCGACCTCAGGGATCGCCAAGACCATCCGGTGGTCCATGTCTCGTGGAACGATGCCGTAGCCTACTGCAAATGGAAAGGGAAGCGGCTGCCGACGGAGGCCGAATGGGAGTTCGCATGCCGAGGTGGCGCAGAGAACCAGCTCTTCCCCTGGGGCAACAAGCTCCTGCGCAAAGGCGGCCAACACGGTGCCAATATCTGGCAGGGAGACTTCCCACTGAATAACACTGGGGAGGACGGCTTCAAATGGACCGCACCTGTTGACTCGCTTCCACCCAACAAGTTCGGCCTGAAACAAATGGTAAGCATCGTTTTCAACATCAGTTTTGAACAAAACTCAGATGTCTTAAGAAAAGCATCGAAAAGTAATGATGTTGATTATTCCAGTAGTGCGCTTCGCAGTGACTAAGCTATCAATTTAACCAATCGACTGACGTGAAAACATTCAATTGTTCTACGGTTTTAACACTCTGCGTACGACCGTCCTCTTTGTGTATACAATCACTCAGTTTTATTCACCTCCCAGTTCTTGCTTTTGGTCTTTCGGGACTGGGTCTTTTTGTTTGCATGTACCTCAGTCTTCTCACCAAAGCAACACTAATGACCAGCGGTCAGCAAAACCCCAGCACGCTGGAAATCTTTTCTACGGTTTCGGGTGGTTTTGGTGAAATTTGGTGTTTCGTCTCTTCGCGCGAGACACGTGCACGGTATTCCCTTAGAAAAAAAACTGGAGCACTGGGGACAGTCTTATCTATCGAAGCCGAGCCTGGGATAAAGTTTGTATTCATCAGTGCGGTCAGAAGAAAATCAAGACGACCAGTTCTCCCTTTTGAGATTTGGGGCTCATGGCCTGCCAATTATCCGAATTTTGAAATTACGAAAATTGTCTATTGGTTGGACCAGCCTCCGCAACACGGTACCAGCCAATAAAATTCCTGTATACACAAAGAGGAGGGTAGTATTCTGCAAACATGAAAACGATCGTGCTGAAAGTGTTGTACGACTCTGGTTTTTCGTAGACCGGGAACGTATGGGAATGGACCGCAGATTACTGGAATGTACATCACCAAAAGACCAAAGAACCCGTCAAGAATCCCAAAGGACCCAAGAGCGGTGAGGAGAAAGTGAAGAAAGGTGGCTCGTTTCTTTGTCACAAGAGCTACTGTTACCGGTACCGTTGTGCAGCTCGCAGCCAAAACGGCCTCGACTCTGCCGCTTCGAATTTAGGTTTCCGATGTGCTGCTGATGTGGAAGCCTGATTATCTCTCTTCTTTCCGAAACTCTCGTTGGCATGACCGCCTTTTACTGTGATAGAATAGAAAAAGTGGTGATGAAGAACAAACACGGTCGAAAGATTGCTTCGAGCAAAGCTGTACAGCCGGAAGCAATCACTGCAAAGAAAATTTTGTTGAATAAAAAAGCACTATGAAAAAAGATGTTCGAAAGATGAGTTTATTTGTAGAAATCCATTTCGGATTCGTCCTTCTTGACAGCATTCTTGTAAGATTTTTCAAAATCTTTCGCTAAGACGATGTATCGGTTGTCCCGTAAAGCGTTCATTCCAGCCTGAAACCCCAAGAAAAATGAGAAATATTTCGTTCAAAGAAAGACAAAAGGTTGAATTGTGACGCTCACATCTTGGCAGATAGCGTTGATGTCGGCCGCAGAAATTTTATCCGGTCTGGAAACGTAATCTTCCAAGTCGACTTCATCGGCCAAGTTCATCCCGCTGGTGATCGTGCCAAAGACCAGACGCTTCTGGCGACGATCTGGCAGTGGAAACTCAATCTTACGATCGAGACGACCGGGACGGAGCAAAGCAGGGTCCAGCGTGTCAGCGCGGTTCGTGGCCATAATTACCTATACACAGCAGTAGATAAGGACCGGAAGTGCAGTACTACCGTAGTCAACTAAAGCAGAATAGTTGAGAGTTTGCGACCGAGCTCTGACTCTGACATGTCAGCGTGAATTTCACATCTTCAATGTCATTGTTGTGGTTTTCTTAACAACTTTAAATGAATCTAACTTAAAAAAATGACAACAATGACACAGAACAAGTCAAAGTCACGCTGACATATCACAGTCAGAGCTCGGTCGCAAACTCTCAAGTAAAGAAATGTACCTTGACGTTGGTGCTCTGGTCGAAACCATCCATCTGGTTCAGAAGCTCCAGCAGTATACGCTGTACTTCGCGATCAGCTCCGGTCTGAGCGTCGAAACGCTTTGTGGCGATGGCGTCGATCTCGTCGATGAAAATGATGGCCGGAGCGTTTTCTTTGGCCAGACGGAAGACGTCGCGGACCATGCGAGGACCTTCACCCAAGTACTTCTGCACGAACTCAGAGCCCACGACTCGGATAAACGACGCTACGAAAGAAGAACGGGAAGATTACACATCAGCAAATTCCCTCTGCAAACTTACCGAAGAAACGAGACGTCGGCCAATGAAAACGTGAGTTCACATGCCGCTTTCACAAATAGTGAAATGCTTTACCTGTTGTGTGATGCGCTACAGCTTTGGCCAGCATCGTCTTGCCACATCCCGGAGGTCCATAGAGCAACACTCCGCGAGGAGGGTCAATACCGATCTGCTGGTACAGTTCGTAGTGAGTCAAGGGTAACTCGACTGCTTCGCGCACTTCCTGCTTTTGCTGGTCCAAGCCACCAATATCAGCGTAGCCAACATCTGGCTTCTCATCTATGTACGAAAGATGTGTAGGTGAGCTACTGGGACCAACAAACAGCACAGAAGAAATAATGTTACCGGGTCTGAGCATGTTGATGCTGCTGTCGGCTTCCGGTGGGAGAATGTCCACCAAGGCATTGCTGTGCTTGTGCAGTGCGACAGACGAACTTGGTTTTAGCTGTTCTCGATCTAACGTCGACAAGATTCGAACATAGTAATTCGATCCTAAAACCAAGACGAAAGTTGGCAGTGTTGTCCCAAGCGGGGAGAAAAGAAACGAACCGGTAGTAGATCCAACAATGCCAGTGTTTTGGTCGATGGCTTCGAGGAACTGTCCGATGACCAACGGAACACTCTGGATTCTCTTCACTTCCTCCTGCGCATGACGGTATTCGTTCTTCAGATTACGCTGCTCGTCCTTGATGTAATCCTCTTGGACTTGGAGAAAGTCTAGTTGTTGTTGCAGCTTCTGTAACGAGTAACCGAGATGGTATGAGCAAAGTCAAACGAGGTGAAATGCAGAAGTCGAATACGACGCATTGAATGACAACCCTGTAAAATCTACTGGGGATGGTGACGTCATGAGTGCAAACAGGCCTACAGGGATCACTTCTAGGATCCACCGTGAATTAATACTCACTTTGAAACGAACGTACAAATCCTCCGAGTCCATCTTGTTCAGATCCAGAGAAGGATATTGGTTCTGTGGGTAACCATCCAGCAATTCATCAGGCTAGAAAAAAGACGGAGTAAGGGGAAGATATCCAGGAGACGGAGGGGTAAGGATATACCATCGTACCTTGACGAATGTCTCTTCGGGGGAAACGATAGTCATCTCCTCCATAATATCGTTGCGCGTTCACGTAGCAAGGAACTCAGATGACTAGGGATACCACGACCAGAGGGAGAAGTACTAATACTCAGGAACGGATGAAGGAGAGGAGAATATAAAAACGGATTTGCGTTCGAACTTCGACAATTTTTCCAGTCGTCAGTCTTTTTGGAAGTTGGGAACGTCGTCGACCAATCAAATGATAGCACAAATCAAACACGCTTCGTCATCGGGATATCTTGTCTCGGTCTGTACACTACTGAAGGCTTTTACAACCTGTCGCGAGTGTGCTACGGGCGGTGGAATTTTACGTTAAGAGAGAAGAATTCCACGGCGCCTTGACTAAAAGGTTACTGTTGATGGAAGCGCAAGTGTTATGATGCTGTTGCTGGCATGTTTCTTCAGCTACTTCAACTGTCCAACCATGGTTCCCAAGATGGCTGTGGTTCGTCAGAAGGACGTGAAAAGTAGACCACTCGACATTTGTTCCAGACCACCAACTGACGTCCCGTTTGCATGGCTATGGAGTGTGTGCGAAATTCCTGTCTGTCGTAGGTTTTCTCTTCACGACGATGAGCATCTACCCTCGTGCTTTCGGTTCCGAGATTTTCAGCTTGGACTCTTCCGACTCGACCGATGCCTTGCTGCTACTCAATTGGGCCATCTTGGGATCCTGCATGACGCTGATCTGAGTTGTTTTCTATCACGGATCACCAGTCGAGACGAAGTGGACAACGCTGCGTCCTGGACAGTGGTCAGCACGGTATCATTTATCTTGCTGGCTTTCTTCGCTATCCACCCTTCTGTTCCAACGGTGAAATGTGTCTCTTGATCGAACGCCAACTCAGCTTGCCCACCTGTGCGACCGGTCGGATGCTCAACGTACCTAAATAATAGTAAGAAACTAGGGACGTCGACGAGGGTAAGATGCTTCAGGCAGTCGACATTGGCGGATGTCGTCATAATATGGATACTGGCTTGACTGCTTTACTCGGTGTGGACGTTACATCATACGCCGCCACGAAATTTGAGATGGGGGCAAATGAGTTGAACCAGATCGCTGCCTCAATTGGCGCTCGTTTCCATTGTCATTGTCCGCAGATGTACGCCACTTTGAAAAGTGATGTGGCTCAAAGTATTCGCCTATGTCCCGTTTGTTTTTGTGGATGAAAGTGCTGCTGCAGACGTTCGCCGGGTGTTCGTCATGTATTATGGAATTCTCTTGTCGTCGATCCTGATACTTTACGGAGCTCTGGACGCAGTCATTCCCGTACGTCGAGAGCGGCAGGGATTTTCAGCAATAAAGCTCACCACCGGAAAAGTCTTCGCTTTTCATCTATCGCGGGTGTGCTGTTCTCATGCTGATCGAGCCGATCCTTGCATGGTTGCGATCGTTCGGTGAACCTAGGCTCTTTCGGGTAGTCCATCCGAACCAAAGTTTAGCCTTTACAATCGTGCTGCGTTACAGACAACTTACAGTGGCGAAGGGTGCGTACCCACTGGCGTACTTTACCACTTTCTTGTTATGGTATATGCGGCGAGAATTGGTGTGCAAAGCTGGAATGAAGGCGCAAACATAAACGCAGGGCGGCGGTGTTCATTGCGACTTGGACGTCGGTTCACGATAGGATAAACCCGTTTTGTGCGCCCGAGAATTACCAATTTCGTGAAAAATCGGAACCATCTTATCGGGTTGAGAACTTTAATATTCTCGATAAGACCGAACTCAAGTGTCTCGTGGATTCATTCCAGATTCTGTCCTGCCTGGGAGCCGTAATGTTGCGAAAGCACTTTTTCGCCGGTCAACCGGGCATCGCGAAGCCCGAGAAGAAACAAGAAGCTGCCTTCGCCAACATCTCGTAGTCCGCAAGTTCGTTCCATTGTACAGTCTGATTCAGCCAAGTTGACCCCATGACCATTAATTTTTCTTTCCTTGGAAAACTTCGGTTTCTTTGATTCAGCTGATTTGTTTTCCCAACAAATTTGGCAAACTATTGCTTATGTTTTAATCAAACTCGAAAGCTAATCGAGTGAAATCTGACTCTGGAAAAAGTTCCAAAGTAAATCCGCAAAAGAATCCAAAACACTTGTTATAAACCGGGGCGGGCAAACTGAAACTATAGTTCTACCAACTTCTGTACTATTAATTAATGTGTAAAAGAGGTTGTTTTATTTGGGTAAGTCAAATGAAAAGTTATTGAATCAACGTCGCGGGAAGAACTGACCCAAAACTGCTGATTTTCGGTTTTCCCGGTGTTGCCTCCCCTTTCGAAAGAGCGCTAACGCGAGCCTTCTTGTTGACGAAGAAGCGTACTTTTTTCGTCAAGGATAGACCCATGTTCGTAGTATCTGATCCCTTAGAGTTGAGCAGTTCTGATGCCTCGGGGTTGCGGAGGGATTTGTCAAGTGAAGGGGTAAGAACGCATAAAAGCAGTCTTTGCGCTGTGCAGTGATCGAAATTTGAAATGGACCATATTTTTCAGTTCACCGATTGTCCGGCGACGCTTGCAGGAAACAGATAGTGTAAAAGTTTGACTATTTTTCAACATGAAGATCTTTTGATGAAACTTGTTTTGCCTTGGAAAAATCTTTCCAGAAGTTTTCAGGCCAGCGCAACTTTCTCGATGATATGTCACTATAACGATTTCTCAGAGCTCTGATAGATATAGTGTTAGACAGATCGATGTTATATCAATCTTTTGATATCCTGTCATTCATATGAATTGTGGAGGATAAATTTTCGATTAAATCTTTGCTACAGAGAAGCCGGGTGCCCATTTAGGGTCCGAATACCTTTTTAGCCTACCAAGGCTTCGTTCTGGCCCAAGCAAAAATTTCAAATGGGCTTCCCACGATTGAAAATACACTTATTATTATTATTTTTTACGTTTTCAGTTTCCTTCTCTTCGATAATCAGATGACCATACCACTTTCTTTAGTTTTCCGTTTTGCTGAATGAAAAGTATTGATCGTTTAATATTGAAAAAAGCCGTGCAAGAAAGTCGCAGAAACGTTCACCAGGACGAACAAAAATCTGAAGAATAAAAACAGCAAGCAAGCGTCGAACTCGTAGTCTTCCAAAATGTTGGATAATCTATCTAGATAAGAATAAACTAATGAATTGAGCATGTTATCACCTGGTCAGAACATAGGACTGGATCCATTCTATCACTTCCCCACATAGTTTATACTGGGCCGTATTCCTGTTCAGATCATGACTGATATTCCTCACCAAGAGGTAACACTGCTCCCAGTCGATCTCCTGACTGGCCAGTGCATTCGCGTCCTACAATAAAACACCACGTTAACTCAGATCAAAGAAGGAAGACCCAAAGGTTGCTGAAACATACCACAGAGCGAACCCAAGCGCCCAACGTGGGAGACATCGTCGAAAAGTTTCTGGCGAACGACGTCTGAGACTGCGCGTTGGATGTCAGCCCGGCCAAACGTTGTCCAGCAAGAGTTAGTAAGAGGCAGAGCAGCGGCTGCTTATCCGTCACGGTCTTGTAGGCCTCAGAACCTAGCTCGTCGAGACCGTTCGAATAGAGCTCAACGACGTACAGCGTCCGGACTTCGTCACCGGCAACTTCCCAGTAGGCCGCGACTTCCTCGATCCTTTCCACCCATGTGACGTTGGGGTGCTCACAATGCTCTGCTGCATGCTTCACGATAGCAGCAATCACTTTCCCCAAGAACTACAAAACGGAAGAATCGATTTCAGAAATATTCAAGGTCGATAAAACAAAAATTCGGGACGGTGGCATTGACAAATGAGTTTACCCAGATCGATATATCAGGTGCGCACATTTTCATTGCCATCGGCTGAAAGCGTGCGCCACCTGGGAAAAACAATCTTGTCAAGCTCCCAAGTGGCGCATGCTTACATCGTTATTTACCGAGAGCGTGCGCTACTTGGGAAGACGATCTGGGTAAATTCGATTGCCTTCGCCTCAATTCTTTGATTGATCGAAAGCTATCATTACTGTCGACAGATAAACAAAAAGACGAATGTTTCTCGGGTCTTCTGTGATATTTTCAAGGTACCTGGTGCCGAGCTCTGATTGTTGCCTGGTCGATATCCAGTATCGACAAGACTGGGTGGAGCGTAAAGTCTTGAAAGAAAGCTTCTCTAGCTTTGAAGTCGAACAGCGAGAGTGGCTTGACGCACTTCAGACCAAAGTGCATGATCGCATGCAAGATGGTCAGCAGGATGACGTGATGGCGGACCAAAGGTGCGTTGGAAGCTGCCTGCATCACGGCCAGCTCCACCACCGACTTCTTCCCGGTCGCTGCAGCTGCTTCGTTGTACCATAGGTCCTCGGTCTCGAAGATGGGCTTCTCTTGACGATTATAATCAGCCTACGAAACAACTTCCATTTATAATACATACCGACTGAGTGGGCTGGAATGTTAGACTTACATCGGCCACGAGATTGAGCAACTGGTGAGTCGAATCTAGGAAAGCGATGACTGCTGTGTCAGACATGTGGACATCCCGAGCGAAAAGTCGTTCTTTCGGGGCTTTCCCCACTTTCTCCATTAACGTAGCGATGGCGGAAGTCCGTTCGGCCAGAAAAGTCCGCCATATCATCAAACCAACACCTACAAAGAAAAATCAAGATTGACTTTCACGAAAACGCGATACATGAATATACGAGAGCTAGGCAAGCAAACTAGACTGACAAAAGTTTCAAGTGGCGCACACCTTGGATGACAGTGGCTGGAACGCCTGGAAGCATGCGCCACTTGGAAAACGGCTCTGGGTGAGTTTGTCCAAGTGCCGCACGCTTACAGTGATATAGCCAGAAGCGTGCGCCACTTGGGAAAACGATTTTGATGGATTCTGTTTGTCGAGCACTCAAATGTACCCTAAGTTGCTAACCGTGGGTGACTTGGCTCCGGACAACGTCTTTCAGGTACAACAGCCCCAAGTTCAATAACGTTGTATCTTCCGGGTTCTTGTTCCACAGGACCACCAGCTCCAGACAGCAGTTCGCCAGCAGGACATCCGCTGTCAAGCTCTTCGGAAAGAGGGCTTTGAGGACCTGTAATGCTTCAGTAACTTCCTTGCTGTCCATGGAAATCTCAGGGATGGTCAAGAACTTCAACGGTCTGTCGTCTTTCTCCTCTTCCTCTGTCGAACTTAACCGGATCTCCACTTCCGACGAGGTGTGAAAGGCCGTCATGATGGCTGCTGGTGGAATATCCACGAACCCTTTGGCCATCCATGAGGCTAAGTACTCGGCAGCGGCTGAGGTCCCACGACGCTGAAAGTCTTGGACAGAAACAGGTGTCGCGTCAGCGAAGGACTTGCCTGACGTCAGAAACTTCACAAGAAACACCTAAAACCCGAAACCCGCATGGTTGGCAACTTAAGTTAGCACCACATTCTCATTGACTAAGAACTACTGCTGAGCACGGACCCAACACTGAGGGGTGCTGCTATCAAGGCCGTGCTCGGCGGATATGTTTGGCCGACAAACGAGCTGGCCCAAAAAGTTTTCCTAAATGGCGCACTTCTTCGGTGAAATAAGCGGGAAGCCTGCGCCACTTGGGATCTGGTCGCCTGTTCACCCCGTCTTCCCTGGATTTGCCTAGCAAATTTCTTATGCTTTTTTGTGTGGAGAAGAGTTTTATCATATCGTACCTGGAGGGAAAGGAGGGTTTCGAGGCGGTTGGAGAGCCTGTTCCACTCGAGCTTTTCTTTGCAGATCTGTTCCCATTCTTCCTCGTCGGTGGCCAGAGTTCGGTGGAAGCCCGTCGACAGGAAAGCCAGGCATGCCGTTAAAGCTGCTGGAATGACTGTGCTGTGCTCCAACACCGACCGATACTCTTGCAGGTCTTCGGGTTCCATGTTCCTTAGCAGTTCGTGCATGAGGCGATCGAGCCTCGCTATACCCTCTGTCGAACAACCTGTAGAATATTGGTAAAAATGATGGTGACGTAAGCAACATCCCGTACTCTTGTCAGGTACAAAAAGGATCAAATTCCTCTGTGATCAACGAAAGTTCAAACAACAAATTGTTCAAAATTCATTTGGGAGTTCTGCAAACAAACTTAATCAGATCGTTTGCCGAAGTGGCGCACGTTGTTGGTGATTTTGGCTGGAAGTTTGCCTCATCAGGAAAGAGCGATCTGATGGAGTTTGTTTGCCCAACTCCCATTTGAATATTTTTGGGAAGCCGGAAGTGACTTTTACCATCAACATCGATGTTTCTTTCCAACCACACAGTCAGCAGCAACCCAATCACTTCTTTCCTTTGTAACCTTTCCACAAACTCAACCATTTCTTTGTAACTAATCTTCTTCTGGAAATACGGTGCGAAAAGCAACACCCCAAAATCTAACATCAGTTTCTTCTCCTCATCGCTGCTCGATTTCTCCCCACCATTCAATCGAAACAGTAAGCTTTCCCTGTTGTCGACTCCATCTACCGCATCTTTCTCGCTGAAGTCTTCGACGGAAGCCTGTTCGACCCGAACGACTTCCAGCATGCTCAAAAAGGTTCTCCAGTCCAAGTTGAGGTCGAGAAGGGTGGGTGAGATGTTGCTGGCAGCGGAGACAGCGCTGACGAGAGGCAGCAGCGCTGAGACGTCGGATTCGGACAGGGCGGAACTGACGACCATGGACAGGGTGTCGTCGTCTTCCTCTTCCGAAGAAGGGTTGTTCAGGTTGTGCTGGAGGGTGGAGTAGAAGGACAGGATGGATGAGAGATCTTTCCATGAACGGACGATAGACGAAGCCTTCTCTCCGTCTTTCAAATTCCTGAAAATGTTAAGAATAACCGGGCATGAGTTGATTTTGCGCCAAGTTTCTCAAAACTCTTCCGGATATGTTCTGTTTGGTACAGTAGCAATGGAATAATTTCCATTCTTCATCCAGATCGGTGCGATTCTATCCGTAATCCAAGACATGTTTTATAGAATTTTTCCACCTTATTTCCAGTTGTATAATTTCTTGCAAATGTCCCGTTGTGATCCTTTCATCACTCTGCGACGCCACGACCATCTGCACCGCTTGATTCTTACTCTCGATGTTCGTCATCTGACCTATCAGTTCTTTCAGGTCCTTACTCCGGCTCGAGCCACCTAAAAAACTATCATTCAAAACCATCAAAAAAAACCAGCCACCTAAAAATACCATCCAACCATTCATTCACTTCACAAACTGAGAGTTTTCTCTTTACCTCGATTTCCGGCTGGGCTAGCGCGTCGCCTGGCGTCCGGATACACCAGCCATTCCTTCACTCCCTGCAGCAACTGAGCGTTGTGGCTGTCAGTCGCCTCGGCTTCCTCTTCGGTCAGGTAGAACGGGATGTTCAGGGTGTACAAACGACCAGTCAGGTCCAGAAAGAAGCACTGGTGCGCTCGGCCACTGTCTCCTGCGGCAGGAAAGGGTAGGAGGTCGGCTCCGAGCGGCAGTAGGCGAAGACCCTGCTCGACGCGGACAGCTACAAGACGCTTGCCGGACGTGGCAGTCCATACTTCGAGAAGGTGGCGACGTGGTGCGTAGATGATGATACATTCGACGGATATCCTGGAACAAGAGAAGCAAAGGAGCTCAAATCAACTTCCCACCCAGTTTGCAACCTGAAAACTTACTTGGGACTTGAGGAAGGACTTTTAGCTCGATTGTCCACCAGCGTCATCCAGGCCACTTCCGCCGACCGATATCCCTTCCACATGCGGACGACCAAACCAGAAGCGCAGTCCAGCAGTAGCACTCGCCCGAAGTTATCGGTCAGAGCTGCACTGCGTCCACTGGCCGACACCGAGATTGCCGTGGCGATCCTGCGGGGATCGAAGAAGCTATAACGAGCTTCCACGTATGTCGGGCTCTTCGGCATAGTCTTGAAACGCTTCTCGGCGTCCTTCATGGCCGTAATGGCTGAAGGGATATTTCTTTCTAGGAAACCGGCCAAACCGAACCTAAAGAACGCACCACAAACATCGTGAGAGATATTATTGAGTAGTTGGTATGAAGCACGTTAAAGAAACCCGCAAGACTGATTTCCAAAGGTGCGCAAGTTTGTAGCGTTATTTCCAGGTATCGTGCACCACATGGGAAAGCAACTCAACCTGATCGTTTTGCGCCAGTGGCGCACGTCTTCGGTGTCTTTAGCTAGAAACGTGCGTCACTTGTCGTAGTTTGTTTTGCACAGGCCTGATGCTCCCTTTTTGCCCTTGGTTCTGGGGTGCTTACCTGTTTGCTGTGGCGGTTATTCGTGTGGTGAGCGCTGTAGTGACTTTACTCGCGACATCTTTGGCTACTTGTCCGAGCGCGAGAGAGCTCTCCCCTTCGATGATGAAGTAGCTGCCGCAAAGTGGCCGACTTCCGGCCACGAGAAAGCGCCGGAAGGTCGGCTGAGGTCCTTTCACCGTCGCATCTTCTCCTCCGAGAGTCGAAGCGTTGAGCAGCTGGTCGAAAACGCTAATGCGGGCACTTCCCAGCGATATCACATCGAAGACGGACTTCTTCGCGGAGCATTGATACTTTTCGTGGGGGATGGTTTGTAGTTCTACTTGGTCGTCTTCTGTGGAGCCCTTCGACACAGCTGTGGCTGCATTCTGCTTGAAAGACTGGAAAAGCCAAAAAGGGTTGCTATAAAGGCAGAATGAACGAGACGTCGATGGACGACTGCGCGACTCTTAGCGCACCTGCATACATGAAACCCCGTACAGGGTGGGACAAGCAGGTATGTAGGTGCTTGAAAAGTGGGCGGATTCGATATTCAGGCTTCTGAACTGAAAAACTGCTAGAAAAGTACTGCACGATTCTGTACCTGAAGCGACGTGTACAAGATGGTGCCATTGATGATGACAACGATACCGTTCTCATAGAGTATCACCAACTCTTGCTGGTGCTCCATGAAATCACCCGAAGGACTCGACGCGGGGGAAGAACGAAGCTTGATCTTGACCACGGCGCTCACTTCGAACTGCTGCCGATGGACGGAATATCCCGCATCAGTGTGAAACGCCACATAGCCGCTCTTGAAGCCATAGACGATGCAGGTCCAGTCAGGCATACCGTCGGAGCTGCTTCGCTTCGAACGAAGTGGCAGAGCCAAGCAGAATGTCAGCTGCTCGGAGGACGTCTCCGAAACATCAGACAGCATGCCGTCCCATAGTTTCGTGAAGACTAGTCTTTCGTTGTTCCATTTGGCTGTGAGGATTAAGATGTCTTTCTGTGAGGCGAGGATGAGGAACTTCCCGTCGCAGGAAATGTCTGCCAACACGTGCTTGGTCCATAAACGACGATGCTCTTCAGCGGAATCATCGGTGGAGTTCGAAGCCACCTCGTCGATTTCCGAACCTTCCGCTACTCTTTCTTCTGGTTTTCCTGCAACGATGTCATCGTTATGTAATTCAGCTTTACTGGTGACACTGTTCGTACTCACTGGAATAGTCTGGTAGAGCAGAAGACGCCTTCGGAGCTGTTTGGAAGCCAAGTGTTTCCCATACGTCCGATAAATCGCTCACGCTTCCGACCAGCTGCATCACTTCGTGAGAAGAATGGTGCGCCATCCTTCGCTGCTCGCTTCCGCGATATTGATCACCTGAAACGAAAGAAACGATGGCGAGGAATCTCCTAAGAAATGTTCTTCGAGAAAACAGCTTTCTAACGGAGACCGCGACTGGCTGGGTTAGTCGACCAAGATAATGCACTGCGTCTGAATCAACCATTGACCCGTTCGCAAAATTGACGTCATAAAACATATGAGGTTTAGCGGTGGCACAACCGTGAGAGAACGAGTTTACTGTGACAACACTGAGAAAATTCTAGAGTTCGGCCCCACCCATTTGCTTTGTATTGTGTCCTAATCAGCTGATCTTACAGTGGCGTGCAAAATCCAAAAACTGTTCATTTGCTTGAAGAAATTTCCGCAAGACATTCCTCGTTCGCTCACTTCTTCCCGCTATACTTACGCTTTCGTCTCTTGCAGTACTCCTCCACCATGGCTGCTGCTCTCTTGCCACAGCTCATCTGGACATTCTTCTCCATCGTCCTCTACGTGATCGGAGCTGTCTGCCTGGCTTTTATCCCCAAGCGTTTTCGCACTAAGAAGAACATTTCCAAACAAATCGTTTTGGTCACTGGTGCCGGCCACGGAATCGGTCGTGCTTTGGCTCATAAGTTTGCTCAACAAGGCTGTATTGTGGTGCTGTGGGATATCAACGAGACTTGGCTGGAAGATGCGCGTGAATCGTTGGTGTTGTGCCGCGCCACCGTTCACGCGTACGTCTGCGATGTCTCCGATAAGGATGACGTCTACCGTTGTGCTGCGCTGGTCCAAGCTGAAGTCGGGGAGGTGAACATCTTGGTCAACAATGCGGGGATCGTTCGGGCGAAGTATCTGCTGGAACTACCGGACGAAGATATCCTGAAAGTTTTCAGAACGAATGCGTTCGCTCATTTTTGGGTAAGACTGAAATGAGATAAAAAAGTGGCGCATCTCTCACTTGATTGATAGCTCATCCATATGGGCACCATGCTGCAGTATGACACTGTGTACAACATGTAATTAGTTATTACATGACATAACATGTCATACAGTATATCAGCCGCTGCCAAGACTACTATGTACAATTTTCAATGGTCATTTGTCTTTGTAGACCTTGAAAGCCTTCCTCCCGTACATGATGGAAGTCAACCACGGTCACATCGTGACAGTAGCGAGCGTTGTGGGTAAGGGAGCCGGTGGTCAAGCTTCGGAGTACATCTCGAGCAAGTTCGCCGCCGTTGGACTGCATGAGTCGATGGAGATGGAACTGAGGGCGCTGCGGAGAACCGGCATTCACATGACGCTGGTTTGTCCTGGTCTTGTCAGAACGGGTTTATTCGAAGGTGCCGAATATCGGTAACAGACATCCGCGAACAACCACCAAAGTACCACTTTTAATTCGCTGATGTCGTACAGGTTCCCCAAGCTGATTTCCACGTTGGACTCTGAGCAACTAGCGCACGATATTGTAGAGGCTGTTCTGATGAATGAGCATACTGTCTACAAGCCTTTCATCGCTAATGTGGCAGTTCGACTCAAAAAGTAAGAGCTCCTGTTGAGGGACTTTCTGTTGATTCCACCGTGTTCTTGTTTTCAGTATCCTACCCCACAAAGCCTTCGACACCCTAACGGACTTCAGTGGCGCTGCGACCATGCTCAACAACTTCCGCGGCCATCCACTGGAGACCACTCCGACCTTCGTCAAGTCCCCACCGGCCAACGCAACTCCAACTGCGAAGGCTTCGTAGTTTCATTTGCTTTGTTACACCGTTTTTCGAATACATACTCTCAGGATTGCTCAAGTTTAGACCTGCCGTAAGTTTTTCCCTTTGTCCTCGTTCGATTACGCACGCTTTTTATCGTTGCCAGCACTCTGCGAGTTTTCTCTTTCATAATCGCTGAAATTCCAAAGCTTTGGTCCACTTAAATTACAAGAGTTTGTTTTTCAACGAGGTGAACGTTTGATATCGTTGCAAAAGCACCAAACCTCACATTTATCACGATCGCTATTCCACCCATTCAAACGCCTTCATGCTGAAAAAGTTGAAACGGTACAACTATCTGAGTTAGCTTCGCTTCGACTCGTGACGTCAAAGCCATGATTGGCATTTCACAACTGCTTTCTGCAAAGTCCAGTCCATCTTTTCGCAGACCAAACTATTGCTCTGGGAAGAGTCGACGTCTCCAGGGACGTCTTTAGGTGTTCTGTGTTAAAGTTTTGGAGGTATGAGCCAGTCCTAAGACTGCAAGATTCTTTGATACGGGACACACCCGGAACTCTTCGGTATGGCAATGTGAAAAAATTACCGTGTGAACCCTTTGTGAAACCTAGCTTGTTTGATCTTGTCAACGATCCGTGTGAGTACCGGAACATAGCCAAACAGTTTCCTGCTATTGTGCATAAACTGATGAACAAACTTTGCGCTTTCAACGAATCCCATTCGCATACGGTCAGGTTACCCACGGATCCACATTCTGTACACCCTCTTTGCATGATAATTTGGTCAAACCTTGGGCTGACTGATGAGCCACCTGTTTGCTCCAGTAACCACCTTGAGATTTCTGGTACCGTAACCAAAGACGTTGAGACCAGTAGGATTGGAAATTTTAATCAGTGTAGTGGCTTTTATTTTTTTTACCGGTAAAATGCTCCGTCTCGGGAGCTATCAGTCTCGTCGCGAGAGACACTTAAGATCAGTTTTACTGAGGTCGTAACTTAATTCACCAAAGCAGGTGCTGACACTCAGCAAGCACAGCATGGCGTTTCAGTACATTTCCAACCATACGTTCGCATGCTGATCTGGAGCAACAGGCAGAGATATTCCGGTTGGTTTGAGGATTACTCGATATCAAAGCATGGAGCCAAATGAGGAAGTGAATCCGCGACCGGCTCCCTTTTCTTTCCTCCATGTGTTGTTTGCCTCACTGATCATCCTTCTTTCTGGAGAACTACTGTACCACAATTTTCCGCAGTTGAGATTGCTGCTTTGGGGTGAGCCAACGGCTTCTGAAACTTCGCTGAAGGCGAATGCCACCAGACCACACATCGTGTTTATCCTCCTGGACGATTTGGTAAGAGAACGCGCGCCGCTAACAGGAACCCACGTCGCGATTTTTGCACTACAGTACCTGCATGTTTCTAGGGATGGAACGACGTAAGTTTTCACGGATACGATGAAATGCGCACGGTGAACATTGACCGGTTAGCAGCAGAAGGCGTTATACTCAACAGCTTTTACGCCCAATACGTTTGCTCTCCATCCAGGTATGGCGGCTTTTGCGTTCCTAGCGTGACTTTTAGGGGAGTCTTAACCACTTATGTTATTACGCACGCCTTGCAGAGCTGCATTGATGACTGGCAAATATCCTATCAGACACGGTACCGCCCCCTTTTTTACCTTTCGAATTCCACGAGTTGCTGGACGAGCTGCACTGGGTGTTGACTGTTGAGTTTGTCCATATCGAGTTTGATTTTGACAGAACTGCATCATGGAGTAATACAAGTACGTCACCGCCTTGGCTTGGATCCTTCCGTCAAAATACTCCCACAACTCCTGAGAGAACTTGGCTACGACACCCACGCAGTCGGCAAATGGCATTTAGGCCACTTCCAAACGAGATACTTACCAAGTAATGTGAGCCGTCTTTTTTTGTCAAGACGAACGGAGGACAGTTTTTCATTTCAACAGCAAACCGCGGCTTCGACACATTCTTCGGATTCTATGGCCCGGGTATCGAACATCACAATCATACAACGGGAGTAAGTTCTGAGTGTAAATCTTTGAATTTCCCGGGTTACAGTACAGCGATAGAATTATGGCAATACGGTAATTTAGCTCACGTTCACGGAATGACAGCATATGGATTCTTCATTACTTACAGGACACCTTTGACGCGCTGGATCTGTGGGATAACGATCGACCAGCCAGAAATTACCAAGGACAACATATCACCAAAGTACTTACCGAAGTTGCTGTTAAGCACATCAGCAATCATGATCCAACAAAGGTAACCACACCTATGCGGCATGAATCCCCGAGAAAAACAATCCCGGTCATCCGCGGCCGCATCCTCAGTTGTGATGACCGGTAAGGCCTAGATCGTGCATCAACAATCGTTGCCTTTGCAGCCAATGTTTCTGTACTTCTCACACGCGAACCTCTTCCAAGACGTGGTTGGCCAGTCGCCACCTGTTGATCAAGAATATTACGACCGTTTTCCTAATATCAAGCATGAAGGACGCCGAAAACATGCCGGTTAGTCGGCTCAGCTTACCTCCAGCTTACATTTTAGCTTCTCATCAGTTCGATTTTTCAGCCACCATAGCTATGATCGACGATTCTGTGGGTGCTGTTATGGAAGCGCTGAAGAGAAACAACATGTTGAGCAATTCTATCGTGGTCGTAATGTCGGATAATGGCGGAGCCGGAGAAGAATACATCATACGTCCCCAGTTTAAGTTCTACTCCAGCAACTGGCCGCTTCGAGGCGCGAAAGGCACTCAGTAAAAAACTTCCGAGTGAACCATTTCATGCCGACATAGTTTGAGCCAACTGTAATTCGCAGATGGGAAGGCGGCATACGGGTGGCAACCGTAGTGTGGAGCCCCTTACTGGAGAAACCAGGACGAGTCTCTAACGAACTCCATCACATGTGCGACTGGCTACCGACGTTCTTCCGCCTTGCTGGTGGAAAGGCAGAAAGACTTCCAGAAGATCTCGACGGCTTTGATATCTGGGACTCGATATCCAAGGGTACTCCGTCTCCAAGGACGGAGATGTTCATTCAAGCCGACCCGAACTTCGGCGATTACGCGTACAGATGGAAGCAATACAAGGTCGTGCACTACGAAACACCGTCGGTTTATCATCCCCGACCTGATCAATGGTACGGCTGCAGTTTAAAGTACCAGTTGAAAAATACCTTCTGATTACTTATTACTCTTCTGTTTCGTTGTCCGTAGGATGGAACCCTCTGGGGGACTGCAATCCTCCATGGTGCGGGACACCCCTGGAGCTCTGCGCTGTGGTAATGTGGAGACAGTGCCATGCGAGCCGCTTGTGAAACCTTGCTTGTTTGACGTTGTTAGCGACCCGTGCGAACGTCAGAACGTAGCAAAACAGTTCCCTGGTATTGTTCGCAAAATTATGGATAAGATTCGCAAGTTCAACGAGTCCTATTCACGAGTTGTGAAACCACCGCTGGACCCGCGTTCTGACTATTCTTTGCACGGTGATCTGGTTCAACCCTGGGACGACTAATAAGCGAGTTGTATCAACGTTGAAAAGAATATTGGTCGTCGGCAAATAAAGTGAACATGATTTTTAGCTCGAGTGGCGCACTTTTCCATTGTTAACAGCGGAGAGCGTGCGCCAGTTGGGGGAGCAATTAGTTCAAATCATTTGCCGATGTTACAAATGCGTTGTACGAGGTGAAGTGCCAAACTTTACTAGCGGCTAAAACATTACTACCTTGGGTTTCAAGGTGGCACTGCGGTGCTGGAAAATCTAACAAGAAGCAGCCAGAGCAAGCCTTGCTGTGAGAGAAAAGTTAGTAAAGTTTCCGCGGAGATTTTCGTTTGGCCGAACTGTAATAGAAATCACTGTAGTTTTACTGTCACAAAGGTGGCACTGGACAAGGATTTCTGCTTTAACCGCCTAGAACCTCGGCGAGGTAGCATTTGAACGACCTGATCTGGACAAAGAGTCGTTTTTAAAAAACAAAATTCGATACAATCATCTGCTACCGACTTCACTGTTTCTTTGCTCTGGGCTTCCTCGGCTTGGGAGGTGCTTTCAATGCGGAATTCGCACTTTCGACGGCTTTCTTTGCGGTTCTGGCAAGCCGGGCTCGACCTGGAGCCTTGCTGGTGGATGGAACGGACGAATCTACTGGAACTTCGCTGGTCTTTGGCGTCTTCGGAGTTGCTTTCCGTGTGCGTGGGTTCTTCTTGGCGCTTACAGGGACATCATCGGGACGAGCAACAGCATCTTTCTTGTTCTGTTTCTTGGTCTTGGCTTTTTGTTCTTTGGCCTTGCGGATTGCGTCCAATTTGACCCTGATGAATTCTGATCGAGTTAAAGCTAGCCCGTGCTTGGGATCAAGACGAGAATCTTTTAGCTGTCTTTTTTTCTTTGGTGCCGCTTTCAGCAGATGAGCGTGGAAGTCAGTAGCGATAACTTGAGCAGCTGATGCGCGCTGGACAATCTGTTTGATCTGGATTAGGCATGTTCTAGTCTTGTCCTCGTCTAAGCCCAGGCTTTCTTGAAGAATTTTGGAAATCTCACCGTAATGGTACTCACGCGCGATCACTTCTTGATCCTCATCCTCATCTTCGTCCACCGGTAGATTTGGATCAACGGTTGCCCTTAGTACGTCAGAGCTGAAGGGAAAGATTCCTGTCAGCTCAAAGCCATGTTTCAAAGGACCGCCTAGGTTGAACGAATATGGCGAAGCATTCGGAGCCTATAACTTGACAATATGCGACGGAAAGTTTTGACGAGTCACCTAAAATGAGCGGTTCAGAAAGACGAGAACTAGACAGGGGCTGATCAAGTCAGAAGCAAAAATTAAGTTCTTACGTCGATATCAGTGTTCATCCTTGAATCTTGAAGATACTGACGCCACTTTTGTTTCACACCACCGAATACCTTCTTGCCCAAAGGTTGGAGGCAACTGGTTTGGCCGGAAGGTAAACTCACCACTTCGATGCTCCTTTCCATGCAAGCGGCGAGAAGTGCAAGGCAGTTCAGATGTGACGAATGGCCATCGTAGAATAAGATATTCTGAAAATGTAGATTATTTTTTTCGAAAATTTTTCAAGAATCAAATTTGTCTAGCCGAGCCGTACCTTTTCACAGGTTAGAGATGGAAGCCATTCTTTCTCAAGGTAATCCGTCAGCACAAAGGTGTCCATCACACCAGAAGCATTGGTACTTAGGAAACACTGGTCATCAGTCTCGTCAAAGTGACTTTCGATGTGAAGTTTATCGCTATACAGTATCAACGGCCGCAGCATCTTTCCGCTGGCGTTTCCCACAGCTAAAAGTGTCATATTGTCGCGATCACTTGCCGAACCTTTGACGTACCCAGTAACATTGGGCGTTCCTTTCTGGGCATATCCTTTATCGTACATTTCAGCAACCTTGAATCCGCTCTCATCGAGATTCCAAGTTCCATCCGGATTACTCAAATATCCATCATCATCGTATTCCTGCAGCAACTTGATCCATCCTTCACATCGATCTCTGGTCCATTCTCTTGACTTCTTCATGCTTACAGCACAAAGCGTTCGCAACGACACCTCCTTGTGCCTGCCCAAAAGATCTCGGTGCCACCGAGAACCGAACTTTCCTTCGTCAATGCCTATAAATAATACCATTCCACACATGAACAGAAACAGCTTCGCTAGCCCACCAGGTAGTTCAATTGACATGGGAATACCCGATCGGCGGAAGAGGAAGAACTTTGATTACGGCCCCTGTTTACGAAGAAGATTTACCTTTGTGAAGTGCAATTGCTCGGACGATTTCCATCAGTTTCCTCTTGTTGAGCGGCGCTCCAACCTTTGCGCAGCACTGTAAGATGTCACAGATCTCTTTCTCCTGCTCATCCGTAAAAGTTCGAGGTCTGCCAACCTTCTTCGTATGAACTCCGTTGATCTTATTGCTCAGCTCTTCTGAGGGATACCGAAGTGTTTTGAGGCTCGGTTCGTAGTCATCGCTCCGCTCTCGATTGCTGCCAACGCATCCAGCAGACCAGTATGATTTCCGTTGTACTTCCTCACAGGCTTCTCCATGTTCGCACAGCAGTATTACAGTGATAATATTATTGCAGTCAAAGAAGAACAGAAAGAACTAGCGAGGACAGCAAATTTCAGCAATGCTGAATGATTTACAAAATGAAATTCACAAAACTTTTAAGTGGGAAACATTTAATATCAATTAATCAAGGACTTGTCCTTGGGATAATCTGGTACTGCGGAAACATTACTAACTTTTCAAGCGACGAGGCAGGCTGCTGCCTTACTCAGCACGTAGATGGTGAAGTCAGCTGACCGACCGGAAACGTGTGGCGCCGCTCTTCAGGGAGTGTTTTTCCTAATATCGAGGAAGAGTCGGGACAGTTTAAATTCCTGTGTCTGTGTCCCTACTCGTTTTTCAGTTCGCCTCACCAAAAGCCAAGACAAGAGCCTGCTGAATTTTTTAAAAAAAGGAGCAAGCAAATCTATCCAATACGCGTTGAGAAATCCTTCTCTAAAGGTGCTTAGTAATGTTTTAGCCGCTAGTAAAGTTTTGCACTTCACCTCGTACTTAAGGCTTATTATCTGTCTCGTCGCGCTGAGGATTGAGCATTGTGATTGGCTGTGACATGGGAATATCCATATCACGTCAAGGTCAACAACAATACCGACATTCCTTTCACGAGGAAGTTATGACGCGTAATCGGCTAGAATGTCTTATCGTTCAATGTCATGCGAATAATCCTACGAGGACACGGGAACAATACTCGTTTTCACGTGATGCTCAGGTAAGAATTATCGAAAAGGCTTTGGCGAACCGCGTTGGGTTGTACTCGTCAATCGCATTAAAACCGTGACAGTCTCTCACAAACTTCTGTTCAACCCAGTTACGTTGGTGTGCTTATACGAATTTCTCAGTGATTAGTTAACGTTAGTTCCGCCTAAGCTTGCAATGGATTCGGACGCACAGAGTGCCACCTCCCGGGCGGTCAAGATTGTCCGCCGTGCGGAGTGGGGAGCTCGGCCACCACAATCTATTTCGCGCCTACAAGAACCCGTGACTTGTAGGTTGCAACTTCGCCCCTCTGATATTTATTGTTATTGTAAACTAAACTTTAGAAATAGAACAATATCTTCTTCCGCTTACAGATGCCTTCATTCATCACTCCGCTGGAACGGAACCTAAAGATCTGGAGAGTGGAAAAAGAACCGTTCGCAGTATTCAAAATTACCACATGGATACGCAAAAGTGGAGCGACATTGGATACACGTGAGGCTTTAGCGCAGTATCAAAACCAGAAAACTTCGAAGGTTAATTAGCCACGGATATGGTTGACTCATTTGTGATGTAGGTTTTTGATTGGGGGAGATGGGTCGGTGTTCGAAGGTCGTGGGTGGGGCATCGTGGGAGCGCACACGATGAATTATAACAGCACCGGTTACGGCTTCTGCTTCCTCGGAACCTTTACTAACTCACTTCCGACGCTGGCGGCGAGAAATGCAGCAAAGGCTTTGATCGCCGAAGCAGCTGCTGCTGGTCGTCTCAAGAAGGACTATAAGCTGAAGGGGCATCGTCAAATGGGGAGCACCGAGTGTCCCGGAACCGCGCTGTACAACGAAATCAAGACGTGGCCGCACTTTTCCCCTTAGACATTTCCTAAATATGAAGACCCTTTTGTGTGTGTTATACCGTATCTTTGTGGGAAGTGTATCTACGAGGTGCCCGGCCCGGAAATATCCACCGGGTACTTACGCCGAGATATAATGTAAGGACCTGGTGGATATCTCCACGTCCGGTGGATATTTCCGCTAGTCGGGCGCTCGGCAGGGAGTTAGCCAGAATCGGATAGATAAAGAGGACTATATAAACGATCCCAGTAGTACAATATGCAGTACTCCCGTCAGGGATAAGAGAAGATACGTTCCTAAAGCAGGCTGAAGTATACGGTAGTCAAACTGACCGGGTTTGTATTCAGCGATGGAACAGCCTCCCCAACGAGGGTTGATGCGTATGCCTAAGAAACAATGCGGTTAAGAAGAAAGACCAAGAACTGGCTACTTTTCCATGAACGTTACAGTTCGATGCTTTACCCCCGTTAACGGGAAACTCTGTGGGGATGGAAACAGCACTAGCGAAAAGCCAAGATAAAGGTGGCCAGCCATTTGGGACGAGTCAGCTGACGGTAATGCAGTGGGAGACGACGGCGACAAAGCGGTTGAGCGACAGAAAGAAGATGTTGTAAAAGGCGGCGATGTTGGTCAACGGGAGGAAAAACTGTGAAGCGACAGGTAAAAAGGGATTGAGAGTGGACAAGGGTACACGCGCCTGGCCTAAATGTGGGGATG